>NKZZ01001582.1:0-29071 GCA_002370815.1 Metschnikowia hamakuensis | reverse complement strand
GTAATACAGTATACGACTATACATTTTGATGATACTTTATTCTATACAGTCCCTAAACCTGTTAAGTTCTAACAGGAATTTTCCGTCGAATAGGATGCCACCCCTAGTCTAATATGCACACTCGACTTCAATTTTAACAGACTACTATCTGTGATATCTACTACTTTTTGCGTGAATTATATTGAACTGATTGTAATTAATATAAATAAATATCCATTCTAACGCATTACCAAACTCTAAACCAAACAGTTGCATGTTGAACTCAAACGCAGTATTCAACTTCCTGAGAAGTAGACAAGTAGACAAGTAGACAAGTAGACAAGACTCATGAAAATGGAATGATTTCGACTTTAATCACTCCACAAGTTGTAGGCACATATCAAGCGAAGGCTCGAGCTTGGCATCGTTCATGACAATGATATCACGCATGACGGCCTTGTCCAAATTGGGAAACATTTCGGCGAGTTGGGCGAAAACCTGGTCGATTTCCGAGTCGGTGGGAGCCGAAGGTAGATTCAGCGCCGATTCCAGAGGCTCCAGAGGCTCTGTCTCTTCAGATGCAGGAGACATGAAGCTGGAGATGGACTTGGTTAACATCTCTGCACTGGCCAAAATGACTCCGGAAGGAGATAGCGTGCGGCCGACTGGAGGATCGCCAGAACCACTCGGTGGGGCCGTTTCGTCCTGGTTTTTTTGGGCCTGGGCCTTTTTCTGTCGGAGAACAGCGTCCCATGCCTCCATATGAGCCTCGTACTCTTTCTCCGTCACTGTAAGGTCATCTTTCTGGATGTTCTGGATGAACAGAATGGCGCCCTGCACCGTAGACAAATAGTAGCTTGTTTCGCCATGGATCAACCACCGTTCTCCCCTGTACCGCTCGATATAGTGGAGGTTGCTCAAGAGATAGGGAGTCTTGGCCCGGAGCATCACGAGAATGAGTAGAGGGATAAACAGATCGGCATTGGTTTCCTGCCCATTGGCCCGGAGAAGACTGAAGATGATCTTGCACGCATTGAGAATACAGATGATCTTGTCACGCGGCGCCCGGTACGAGTTGATCTTGTTGAGCTCTGTCTCTGCATAGTGCAAGTAATCCACCTGGGATTCCTTGGAGAGCTGGTCCACGTCCACGTCTAGATGCACTCCCGAGAGCCAGCTGAACTTCTCCATCTGTAAAGAAAGCTCCCGGTTATCATCTAGGTCTTTGGCCAAGGCTCCATTGACATGGGTTCCATTGGTTCCATTGGTTGTTGGAAAACAGCATTCGTAGAGCCTGTTCATGATCAACTTCTCCACGCCCTCCAAGGAGTTCTCTGTGTCTGAAGCATCCATCAGGGCAAAAGGCTCGTGTTCATGGAAATTTTCCGCTAGAAAATCCGTGAAGTTGCGGACTGCTTTGATTTTCTGCGCCGTGGTCATGGTGTCTGCTTTTCGGGTAAACGACACTAGAAACGAGCGAATGTACCGTACAATGGGATCGGCATTTTTATTGCGGAGATGAGCAAGAAAGATGGAAAAGTCAAACGGCCGGTGTGACACCTGGTGTTGTTGACGAGCGTCGACTTTTGAAGTTAACGAGTCTTTTCGTGACGAACGAGTTCTGGGTTCTTTTGGAATTGAATTTTGGTCTAATTTTCGGTCTGAGTCCTGCGTTGATGGTGGGGGAACCTCATTCTTGGTGGAATCCAGCCCACTAATCTCTTGAATTTCGGGAATTTCGGGAACCTGGAACTCTTCCAATGGTTCCGTGGTGTCAATGGTAAGAAGATCTGTTTTCTCGAAGTTGTCTGATTTTTCAGAAAAGAGTTCATTTTCCAATGATTTGTCGTTGTCGGAATCCTTGTCGTCGACCTTGGACGGTTCGTTTGTTATATGCTCCGGCTCGTACGCCTGCATAGACATGCTGGAGTAGGAAACGTTTGGTGACTTTCCTTTGGTTTCTAGAGAAGATTCCTTGAGTTTGGCGACTTCCCTTGAATCCTTGGAACCCCCAGATTCCCTAGAATCCTTGGAATTGCTAGATTCTAGAAGTTCAGATTTCGTGGTTTCCTCAGGTTCCTTAGAATCGCGTCCCGTGATATCCTTAGACTTGGGTTGTATGGATTCCTTAGACTTGGGTTCTGTAGATGTATCATCGCTGGAATCCCTTAATTTCATAGAATCCTTGGGCTCTTTGGGCTCTCCAGAATCAACAGAATCAACAGACTCTTTACGTTCTGAACCTTTGGATTGTGTTGATTGTTTGGATCCAGGGTCCATCTTCTCCGAGGGACCCTTCTTTTCCTCCACCTTTTCAGAGAAAATCTTCTTATCCGAGTTATTCTTCTTTTCCTCCACCTTTTCCGAGGATTCAGCCCCCGAGGATTCAGATCCACAGTCGGAAGCCCTCGTCTCATCCAAAGACATACCATTGTCCGTTTCCTTGAACGCCCTTCCTCTTTCCATATTATCATACCTTTCAAGAATGTTCCGGGCCCCTGTATCGGACAGAGACACTAGATCGGCGGGCCCAGCGGAGATGGGGCCCGAAACGGATCCCGAAACGGCCCCGGAAACGGCCCCAGAACCGCTAGAAGCCCCGGGGTTTTCGGAATCCCCATTTCCAGAGCCGCCAATTTCACTGAACTCATCGGTTTTCTGATCATCACCTTCCCAAGGGCCTTTTTGGCTATGGCTACTATGGCTATTGTGAGTATGGCTATTGGAAGTGATGTGCGAGAGACTGGGAGGTAGCGACGCGGACGTGGCATTGGACGTGGAGGTGGTGGCCAGCGACTTGGAAATGTTGAATTTGAACTGGCTCATGGCACCGGAAAGGCTTAAAAAATACGGGCTCAAGGCTAAAGGGATGGAGCACTATGCAGGCCGGCCTGGGGTGGGTGGATGTATATATGTAAAGTTGACTATTGTTGAGGATTGTGCGGTGATATGTAGCTGGACTGCAGACAACACCACGCCAGCATAAACCATGATAACCTTCCTCCAGGACTCCATAACCTTCCTCCATGGTAAGATGACTCCATGGTTAAAATGACTCCATGGTTAAGATGACTACTATGACTAATCTCTAACTCTAATGAATCTCTGACAGTAGTGGACAGTGGACTGCAGACAGTAGACAGTAATAGATAATCTCTAACTTCGATGGATAATCTCTAACAGTCGTGGACAGCATTAGACATCATTAGACAGTAGACAGTATTAGACATTATTAGACATTATTAGACAGTAGACAGTAGACAGTAGACAGTAGACAGTAGACAGTAGACAGTAGACAGTAGACAGTAGACAGTAGACAGTGGACAGACAGTAGACAGTAGACAGTGGACAGACAGTAGACAGTGGACAGTGACAATTTAGGAGTTCACATGACTACTATCCATGGATAGTCACTGGTCACTATTTCCACACTATCATTATGGGCCTGTAATGGTCCCATCTTGCTGGAACCTGGAACTTCCTAAACTTCCAAATTTGCAGGAACCTGGAACTTCCTAAACTTCCAAATCTGCAGGAACCTGGAACTTCCTAAACTTCCAAATCTGCAGGAACCTGGAACTTCCTAAACTTCCAAATCTGCAGGAACCTGGAACTTCCTAAACTTCCAAATCTGCAGGAACCTGGAACTTCCTAAACTTCCAAATCTGCAGGAACCTGGAACTTCCTAAACTTCCAAATCTGCAGGAACCTGGAACTTCCTAAACTTCCAAATCTGCAGGAACCTGGAACTTCCTAAACTTCCAAATCTGCAGGAACCTGGAACTTCCTAAACTTCCAAATCTGCAGGAACCTGGAACTTCCTAAACTTCCAAATCTGCAGGAACCTGGAACTTCCTAAACTTCCAAATCTGCAGGAACCTGGAACTTCCTAAACTTCCAAATCTGCAGGAACCTGGAACTTCCTAAACTTCCAAATCTGCAGGAACCTGGAACTTCCTAAACTTCCAAATCTGCAGGAACCTGGAACTTCCTAAACTTCCAAATCTGCAGGAACCTGGAACTTCCTAAACTTCCAAATCTGCAGGAACCTGGAACTTCCTAAACTTCCGAAACTGCTGTTTAGCTAGAATGAAAGACTTTAAGTGTCGTCAGCCCCAAACGCTTGGCTTGAGCTAAGTTTCCTCTGTTCAGCCTGATAATCTGACCCACACTTCATGTAAAAGGAAGTCTGGGGCTAATGAACAGGTGAATGGCGAATGCAGGATTCCCAAGCCGAGGAACAGCTAGATCCCGAATCTGAATCATCAATGGGGAACTTTTCGTCCCAACAATGAAAAGCTTCAGACCTCGGTGTTACTTGAGAGTAAACTTTAGCTTCAACTTGGGTTTTTGCAGTTGGGATTCCTGCTTTGGCTCATTCTTTGGCTCATTCTTTGGTTCATTCTTTGGCTCCTGTTTTGGCTCATTCTTTGGCTCATTCTTTGGCTCATTCTTTGACTCATTCCTTGACTCATTCCTTGACTCATTCCTTGACTCATTCCTTGATTCCACTTGTTCCTTTGGTTCCTTGGCATCGTCAGGTGATGGAGTGCTGGACCGACTGTGGATATAGATCTTCTTCTTTTTCTTGGGCACCTTGGCAGGCTCCTCTGAAAACGAACTGGCTGCTCGGCTCACCTGCGAATCCACGTTTAAGTTGTCTCCCTTGGCTTCCTTGATACTGTCCGAGTTCTTCTCTGGCTCTTTCTCCAGAACAGTATTTTTCGGAGCAGAGTCCACCTCCATTTCATTCTCTTTTTCCCCTCCTCTGTCCATTTTCTTCTCCACGACCTTCACTCTCTCCCTCTCACTCTCCATTTCTTCAACTCTCTCTAATTCTTTCACACTCTCCCTTTCCCTCTTTCTCTCCTTCTCCCTGTCGCCTCCATCTCTTTCCTTGAATGGACGACGGGAAGCAGTGACGGTCTTTTGCGTGGTGCTGATGCGGATGTAACGTAATGGCTGGCGAAGTCTGATCTTCACGGTCGTGCCGTCCACAGAAACAGGTGCTGGCCCCAACTTGGCCAACTTAAACAACTTGAACGTCACTTTCATTGGGTTGTGTACATCTCTCGTCACCCACAGTTGCGCCACTTCATCCACGTCCATCTGATCCGGACCGTCGAAGTCCATCTCATGAGACTCGCTTTGTAATTCAATCAAGGGCTCGGTCTCTTTTGGCTCTGCATAAACACGTTTTTCCTCCTTCTGTTCTGGTTCCTTCACTTCCATCACTTCTGGCTCTTTCACCACCTTTGGTTTTGGTTCCTTTGGTTCCTTTGACTTCACTTCCTTCACTTCATTTGGTTTTGGTTCCTTCACTCCCTTCACTTCATTTGGTTTCGGTTCCTTCACTTCCTTCACTTCCTTTGGTTTTGGTTCCTTCACTTCCTTTGGTTTTGGTTCCTTCACTTCCTTCGGCTGCTCCATCTCGATATCCTTGAGTTCAGGTTCATGTTCATTTGGCCGGTCCAATCTTCTGCCCCGAGGCCGGTCCATTTTAAGCTTCAACTTGGGGTTATCAATGGAAATCCGCGTGCTCAACTGGATCCGGAACCGGCCCTCCCTCTTGATCACGAGCTTCCCGTCACCAAGATGCTTGGCCACGATTTTCTTCTTCAACTCATCAAAAGACACACATGGCACGGGAATATGCACGGGGAATGAGCTCACTGCATCGTAAAGAACGTCACATATGAGAAACACCGTCTTTTTCTCATGCAAACTCAAAAGACTCAGGTGAAGAAGCTCCCAGAGTGTGTTCTGAAGCCCTGTCCCAATAGCCAAGTCTCTTCTCAAAATGGAAATCAGACCCTTGACCGTGGCCTTGGCCAAAGCATCTCGCCGAAGACTCATTTCCAGACTTTGAGATTCCTCCACAATCACCATATTGCCCAGCTTGCCCTTATTATCGTAGATAGCCTCCAAGGACTTGAATTCCGGGTCATCAAGCATTGAAGGATTGCCGTAAATGGCCGCTTCACTTATGGAATCCGCCAATACCCGTATAAGCCCAGCACGGAAACTGGCGGATGTGTTTTCCAATAGACAAACATGCAAAAAGTAGTTCATAATTTCACCGTTTTTCAAGCCTCCAAGAAGGAAAAGTCCCTTGAAGGCAGTCAAACGAATCTGGGGCTCGTTTTTCGAATGTGTCAAGTGGAGCAACTCCTCAAACGACACATCGTGGAGATTGCACCGGGCCAACCGGATTTTTTGCTCTAAACAAGCCACGGAAATCACCATATGGTACGAAGGCACGTGCCTATCGAGCTTATGGATGCGGTTGATCTCCTCCATGACTTTCCTTAGAAACTTGCTTCTTGGGTCCTTGTTCAACTCTTTTTCAAGGTGGAAATCTATACTGCTGGGGATTTCCTGCATCACCGATTGCACCACGGCCTCCACCAACGTGGAAATGTAGAAACAGTCCTGGAAGTCGTTGTTCGAGTTGTCATTGTACTTCAAGAGATTGTACAACAAGCTGCGGATCACGGGCGGAGAGTTGCCGTTATCGTCCTTGACCGAGGCCAAGAAACGGGGGATTTCCTTCTGTAAGAAGAACTCGCCGAAATCCTGGAAATCGTTGCTTTTGGGAATATAACTGTTTTCGAAACAGAACATTTGCCGAAACGCCCGGATCAAGTAGTCTAAGCCAATGAATTGATTGGCTGACGTGGAGAACCCGGCAAGTGCTTTAGCTGCTGCAATCCGAACCCCATAGAAATACCGAGGATCAAGAAGCGTCCGTGTAAGCATGGTGCAATAGATTCTGCTTGGCTTTTCCTGGGCCCCGAAATATTGAATGGCCGCCAATTGGGCCTCAATGTCCCTGTCCTGCTGAATCTGGGCCCCATACATGTAATCGGGCTGGATCACGTGCACCGTTGCTATCCACTCAAAGTCAGTATCGACCCGGATCCACTCAAACGGGTCCAAGAACTCTTCATCCCGTTTGGGCCACTCCTCAAGCTTCCAGTCACGCACTTCTTGGGGAGACTCCAAAATATCCCCGAGTTTGGAGAACACCAGTACCTCCCCGTCATCCTTATTCTTCTTGAGCCGTTTAAACTTGGTGTTGTACTGCACATCAAACTTGACCACGGTATCCTTGATATCCACAATGTGCTCATAAGGCGTGCCGTCGGCCTCGTGCACCCGAAGCGTCATGGGCCCCAAAAACGTCTGCTGCACTGGGTAGCTCTGCTCGTCGTTCAAGTAGTTGACTGCATCTCTCATGAAAGTTTCCGTTTTGGGATGTGGAGACTCCGACTGCTGCAACTGCAGTTGGCGAATGATCACCTCGATCATCGACCGTTTCTTATTGAATTTTTGTGTAATGTTGAAAATGGGGGCTCCCACCCCGTAAACCCATTGCTTGAAGAAAGCCTCGAGTCGGTTTCGGTTGACCTTTTCACACACATACTGGAAATGCATGGTAGACAAGGCTCCGTTCTGCATATCTCCCGACATCGCCTGAAGGAAAAGTTTGGGGAGTACACGAGAAAAACCAAACGACTTATCTGTCTTGGTCATGCGCTGGTCCAAAATGAACAAAATGATGGGCGCCTTGAGCCGGAGAAAACCGAAGTTGGCCTCGCTGACTGGAGCCTCAAGTACCTGTGCCCCCAATGGCCTCTGGCCCACATCTTGCTCCACTATAGCATCCATTTTGCGCCGGATTTGGTACCTGCACTCGTTGGAGCCCATAAGCGTCCGTGTGAACTGGATGGTCATATACTTGGCAATCCCAATTGTGCACCACATATCATTAAGCGTCAGGGGAACGACATTGATGCCGGACCACTGGCCGGCGATGCAGTCCAAGATTTCCTCCGTCACAGTGAACATGGGCTCAATCACATTTTCGGGGTAAAGCAAGTCCGAGGAGAAGAGCGAGAGCCCGGCAAAGTTGCTTTTGGGGTATGTCGTGTCGTGCACAAACACTAGCCCATAGGAACTGAAAGGGTACGTTCCGTACTCCTTCAGAAAGTACTCCACAGCCTGCTGTGCAAAGATACACGTATTCTTGACCATTTTCTCTTCTCCCGGGAGAAAGTATAGGAGCACCGGCAATTGGGAGTCGTCCTTCTCCAAACCCTCTAAATCTTCATCCACGTAGTCAATGGCGCCCGTGGAATCCTCGAAATCCGCCAATTCCGTGCTTTGAAAAGCTCCTATGGCCCATCCAATGTGGTGTGCACAGATGGGGTTGAAAATGGCCCAGGAAACCACTTTTTTCAGGAGATCCGAAGGGTGGGGAGATTCCTTGGCATTGACAAAATCGCCAGAACACACCACTAAATCCCTATTTTCATCGTCATCATCATCGCCACTTTGTCCACTCAGAAAAATGTCCCTTACAGACCTCGGAATACTGAGTTCAAGCGACCAACTGCTTCTCTGCAGAAGATTATCTATGCAAGGCACCCAGGACGATGCAGAAACGTTATGTTCGGAATTGGTGGTGTACACGTGCCAAAGGGACCGGTCTAGCGTCTCACTGGCCACGAAATTGAGCCCATTCTTGGGGTTCACCACCAGGTAGTAAATACCGATTTGAATGGGGGCATAGACATCAGCCGCCGAGTTTTTGAGCCGCATCTGGAGCGGCGTGGTGGTGGAAGCGCCCATTTTCGTCGACGAACCGGGCGTATGTTGAGCATTGGCATCGGAGGCTTCGATCCGGTACTTTTCCGGGAAAAAAATCATCAATTCCTCGGTGTTGGGGTTAAAATGAGGCGCCAGGAGCTGCTGCTCGTCCAAATGCCCGAAAATATAGCTCAATTTCTGTCTCAAAAGCAGGTGCTGGTGGATATTGAAGTCGCCCAGAGCCTCGTCCCACACATTGGGCACTTTTCGCCGGGCATACTCCTCAAACGTATCGGGATTGTTTATGTACAAGTAGTCATTATGGATGAAATCCGTGAGTTCCAGGCCGTTGAAGAGGATCTTGGAAATGGTCATTTCTCGGGCATCCAACCGGAGCGAGCGCACATTGGCCGACGTGGGAATCACCGTGAGCTCGGTGTAGCCCGAGATTTTTTTTTCCTGGAACAGAATATCAAGATTGATTTGCTGGTGCCCGATCTGAACATTTTGTGTTTGAAGACTAGGGGGTTTCTTGGGGACGCGTGATTTGGGCGTCCCGGCCATGGAGGGTAAGCGAGGCGTTGGGGCCGGCGACGGGTCCACCAAACTGGGCATTGTGGGGAGGAGTGTTTTGGGAGTGTTTCAGGAGTGTTTCAGGTTTGTTCCAGATGTTTCAGATGTTTCAGATGTTTCAGATGTTCCAGGTGTTCCAGGTGGTTCAGGGCGTAGGTTTGTTGATGATTGGTGGGGTTTATGCGTAGAGATGTATTCATGAAACTTTAGAAGAGAGTCACGTGCGCGCGCACGTGCCATCACATATCCCCGACTACACCACACTTTATTTCCCCGAAACCATAATTTTTATTTCCAATTTCTATTCAAATCTTTTGTATACAGTATCAAGAACCTATTTTCTTTTCTTTGGTGAGTTTTACCCCGGGTTTGGTGGAGATACATGGACTGAAGCTGATTAGTCATAGTGTCTGAGCACCAAATGGCCCCAGAAAGCCCCGAAAACGACCGAAAGTCTCGAAAAAAAACGAAAAAGGCAGAACTGGCTGAAAACCAGAAAACAAAAATCATATTTACTATCCTGTATACTCTAATCCTCTCACGTATCTAATGTACTAGTAGCCAGTGACATGCCAGGTCACGTGCGCCATTCTCATAGTACTGGAAATACAAATCTCTGAAACCCTTAGTATTACAAATTCGACTATTCTTTTTTAAATAGAGATCGGTATGTTTTATAGTTACTACTATATACCGTATGCCATACTGGTCCGGGTGATGAACTGGTCCAAGGAAACCACCGGGCCCAGTATGCAGGAGAGGATGTGATATCCAACTTCTCTTCTTGTACACCAGTGACGGGTATATAAGTTATGCCAATGTTAGTGTTGAATGCAGTATAATCCATTGAATGCAGTTTAGTTAATGCAGTCTAGTGAATGCAGTCTAGTGAATGCAGTCTAGTGAATGCAGTATAGTCTGTTGAATGCAGGATAGTGTTAGTGCATCGAGTGATAGACATTATGGAATTTCTCTGACAATTTCGAATATTTTCGACCATTTCTCTTTTTGACCATTTCTTCTCTTTTTGTATGCATCATTAGCTGATGAAATGAACACGTGATTAAATCTTCTGTCTGTTCGTCCACGTGATCAGAACACCTTCCACCCAGAGGTCCCACGTAGGCACCCCCACGAGCCAGTCGCCGTCCATAATAACGGGAACATTCGCTAGATCCTTCATGAGGCCACGAGATGGCCACGAGGGGAAAGAGGCCAAAAATTGTCGTTTAAGCGATGACCGGTAGTAAATGGCGGAGTACGTCTTAGCTGCAGGACCATTCGATTTCATCCACCACAAGCGATCAAAGCATTTCCAGCCCCGATCCACCACCATTTGGTATTCTTTTTGAACCTCATTGGATACAGAAAAATGGAGGATAGATCCCCTCTTTTCCACGTGTATTTTCACGTTCAAGTAGCAGAAAGTAGCCTCTTTTTTTGGGGACTCAATGAATCGGGCCAAGGCAGGAACGAAGTGCCGGTGGATTCGGGCATAGCCCCAATGAAGGTATTTGGAGGACGAAAGTGGCGAAATCTGGTGGAAAAACCACCGGGAAAAGTCTAGGAAATCAAGATGTTGATATTCCCGGAACCTGCATACGGCCATGCTGAACGTGAGCCGGTTTCGTCTTGAATCAAATTCCAAATCGGGAAACTCCATCGTAGCAACTTTCTTTTCTAGAGAATCCACCAAGTCCTGCACCTCGCCAATTGTCTGAATAAGATTGGCATATGAAATGGACACGAGCCCGGGTCGTTCGGGTACCACTTCATTAATAGCGTATCGGAGCAAGTTCCGTTTGGTCAAGTGAATATCTGCATTGGTGGAATCTTCTACCCAAGGCACATTGTTTGTCCTGCAGGTAGCCACGATTTCTGTCTTTTTGAATGCCAATAACGGTCGATAAATCGAGATTTCCAGACCCAAAATTTCCAGATTTTCCAGATTTTCCAGATTTTCCAGATTTTCCAGATTTTCCAGATTTTCCGGACTTTCCAGATTTTCCAGATTTTCCAGGTTCTCCAAAATTGGAACTGGTTCTATGGGAAACGCCGACTTTCCCCTTAACCCAACCAAGCCGTACACTGTAGAATTCATCTGGAGTCGCTGGAGATAAGTCTCCACGAGATCGTTTTGGTTATGCCCCATGAACGCGGAAGATATTTCCCGATCGAGGCAAAATTGCCGAAAAGCCTGGAGTCGCTGGGTTCGTGCCGCCTCCTCGAAATTGGATATAAGCCGAGGGTTTATGGGCCATTGGAGCTTATGTACAGTATGGGCAATCCCCCACTTCTCCACGATCAGGCCCACTTTCCGGGCCTCCACATCCAGCCCCGCCCGAAACCCGTGATCTATGGTCACGGCCAGAATGTGAGCGTGGGGCTGGTAATCGGTCCTGTACTTGGCCAAAAGGTACGCTAGGCACATGGAGTCTGCACCGCCCGAAAGGGCAATTGTTACCCTATTAGGAAGGCCGCCAAGAAGGGCCATTTGCTTGGCAAAGTTTGGGATTGTTATCATCTTGAGTCAATTCGGTTTTATCAGTGTATCACATAGTCTAGAACAGCCGATGCTCCTTATTAGGATTGCATACAATTGTAGAATGATGAATTTGGATGTTTCAGGACTGCATACAATTGTTATAGGAAGGTTTCAGGCCTGTATACAATTGTAATAAGATGGTTTCAGGATTGCATACAACGTAAATTGGTGGTTTCACGTGTTTCAGTTCATGCAGCGGAATGTATGCTAATGGGTTGCAGTGCACCTGACATGGTGAGGTGCGCGGTGGTGAGCCAGAGTGGGAAAGAGGACCAACTCACGATTACGATTTTTTTTTTTTACTATTTTTTTTTTAAGAGAAGAAGTCGATTTAACGTATGGGGACTGTATATAATGTATGTAACAGGATTGGTTTAAAGGATTTCGGGCGTTTTTTAATGTCTACTATTTGGAAAGGAAAAGTGAAGGTGTCAATTCATGGAACGGTGCGATTAGAAAGGTGCGATTAGAACGGCACAATTTTGTTAGATGCGTTATGAGTATCGCACGACTTTAAATAAAACATTGGGCCACAATAAAAAGTGTTTGTTCAAAGTTTGATATACAAAGTTTTATAGTTTTAGTTTGGCTGATTTGAGTATCAATTGTCTGATAAGTCGAATAAATGAATTGTTGATTTGTTGATTTCTTAAAATTGTTGAATTGGTGATTTTAGTGATATTTTTCGGGCGTGTGTGCAGGATGGGTGTACGGATGTTTCTTTGGTTGTGCGAAAAAAGTATGCCATATTCCTCTCATCCTGACTCACTACTACTCTCATGGCCGAAGAAACCCAGTTCTTCAATTTCCCCCGGGAAGAGGAAAAAGTGCTTGAGCAATGGAACCTGCAGGATGCATTCCAGAAGTCGCTCGACTTGACCAAGGATTACCCCGCGTTTTCCTTCTTTGACGGCCCGCCGTTTGCCACAGGTACTCCTCACTATGGCCATCTCTTGGCCTCCACCGTCAAGGATATCATTCCTCGTTACGCCACCATGAACAAGCATCACGTGGTCAGGCGTTTTGGCTGGGACACCCACGGTTTGCCGGTTGAACACGAGATCGACAAATTGTTGGGCATTACTGGAAAGGAGGATGTCATGAAGATTGGAATTGACAAGTATAACGCTGAATGCCGGAAGATTGTCATGAGATACGCTGGCGACTGGAGACGTACCGTCAACCGTTTGGGACGTTGGATCGATATGGACAACGACTACAAAACCTTGTACCCGGAGTTCATGGAGTCGGTGTGGTGGGCTTTCAAGGAGTTGTACAATAAGGACGCAGTGTACCGGGGCTTAAGGGTCATGCCTTACTCCACGGGATGTACTACGCCGTTATCGAATTTCGAGGCCCAGCAGAACTATAAGGATGTCAATGATCCTGCCGTGACCATTGGTTTCTCTTTAGTGGATGATGAGAACACTTGGTTGGTGGCCTGGACCACTACGCCTTGGACCTTGCCTTGTAACATTGCCCTTGCTGTCAACCCCAACATGGAGTACGTCAAGATTTACGATGAGGACAAGAAGAGACACTACATCTTGATGGAGTGCTTGATTAAGACCTTGTACAAGAAACCGGCTGCTGCAAACTACAAGGTGGTGGAGAAAATCCAGGGTAAGGACCTTTTGGGCTTGAAATACAAGCCTTTGTTCGACTACTTCTACGACAGCTTCAAGGATCACGCCTTTAAGGTCATTCCTGCCGACTACGTGACTGCTGACTCTGGTACTGGTATTGTGCACCAATCGCCAGCCTTTGGTGAGGCCGATTTCACTGCTGCCACCGAAGCAGGCATCATCAACGAAAAGAGAACTCCTCCTAACCCTGTGGACGATAACGGAAAGTACACTGCTGAAGTGAAGGACTTTGAGGGCATCTATGTGAAGGACGCCGATAAGTTGATTATCAAGAAGTTGACTGAAAACGGACACATGTTGCTTGCCACACAAATCAATCACTCGTACCCCTTCTGCTGGAGATCTGATACTCCATTGTTGTACAGAACGGTTCCTTCGTGGTTCGTCAGAGTCACCGATATCATTCCCCAGATGTTGGAGAATGTTGAACGCACCAACTGGGTGCCCAGCAACATTAAGGAGAAGCGGTTCTCCAACTGGATCCTGAATGCTCGTGACTGGAATATCTCCAGAAACAGATACTGGGGTACTCCCTTGCCTCTTTGGGTGTCGCTGGACTACAAGGAGATTGTGTGTGTTGGGTCCATTGCTGAGTTGAGAGAATTGTCCGGTCGGGACGATATTACTGATCTCCACAGAGACAGCATTGATGACGTGACCATTCCTTCCAAAGAAGGAAGAGGTGATTTGAGAAGAGTGGAGGAGGTGTTTGACTGTTGGTTTGAGTCTGGATCCATGCCTTTTGCCTCGAAACATTACCCATTCGAGAATAAGGATACTTTCTCTGACTCTTTCCCTGCCAACTTCATCTCCGAGGGCTTGGACCAGACCAGAGGCTGGTTCTATACACTTACCGTTTTGGGAACTCACTTGTTCAACACCGCTCCTTACAAGAACGTGATTGTGTCGGGAATTGTGTTGGCTGCTGACGGAAAGAAGATGTCTAAGAGATTGAAGAATTACCCAGACCCATCTCACGTGTTGGACAAGTACGGAGCTGATGCCTTGAGGTTGTACATGATCAACTCGCCCGTGTTGAGGGCAGAAACCTTGAAGTTCAAGGAGGAGGGTGTGCGTGAGGTTGTGTCATCGGTGTTGTTGCCATGGTTCAACTCGTTCAAGTTCTTCAAGGATGCTGCAGATGTTTATAAGAAGGAGAACGGCACCGAATTTGTCTACAGCTCGGGCTTGGTTTCTGAAAACGTCATGGACAAGTGGTTGTTGGCATCGATCCAATCGTTGGTCAAGTTCATCCACGAGGAAATGCAAAGCTACCGGTTGTTTACCGTTGTGCCTCGTCTTTTGGCTTTGATTGACAATTTGACCAACTGGTACATTCGGTTCAACCGTCGCCGGATCAAGGGTGACACCGAGGGTGGACTTGAGGACACCAAGAAGGGCCTCAATACGCTTGCTGAGGGTTTGTTGATGTTGTGCAGACTCATGGCTCCATTTACGCCGTTCTTGGCCGATGGTATCTACAAGAAGTTGAAGGTTTACTTCACGGAGGAAGACTTGGTGCAATGTTCTGTCAACCCAGAGCGTAGGGCCACTGAATCCGTACACTTCTTGGCGTACCCCGAAGTACGTGAGGAGTTGTTCGATCCAGCCATCGAAGTGGCAGTTTCCAGAATGCAGAAAGTCATTGACTTGGGCAGAAACATCCGTGAAAAGAAGATGATTTCGTTGAAGACACCTTTGAAGCAGTTGGTGATCTTGACATCGGACGAAGGGTTCTTGAAGGATATTGAGTCGTTGAAGAGCTACATCACTTCGGAGTTGAATGTGCGCAACATCGTCATCACTGCAGATGAGGAGAAGTACGGAGTGGAGTACAAGGCCGTGGCCGACTGGCCAGTTCTTGGTAAGAAGTTGAAGAAGGACGCTAAGAAGGTTAAGGCTGCTTTGCCCAACGTGACATCCGAGGAGGTCAAGAAGTTTTCCGAAACAGGAAAGCTCACTGTGGACGGAATCGACTTGGTCAGCGAAGACTTGCAAGTGCAACGTGGGTTGCCAGACAAGGAAGTTGCATCCGGGCACGAGACACGGTCGGACCGGGAGGTGATGATCATCTTGGACGTCAACTCGTACGAGGAGTTGCAGAGCGAGGGCTTGGCACGTGAGTTGATCAACCGGATCCAGAGATTACGGAAGAAGGCCGGTTTGAATGCCACGGACGACGTTTCTGTGCAGTACCATGTGACCAAGGACTCTGTGAACTTGCAGCAGGTGATTCAGAACAACGAGGAGATCATCCTCAAGATCACCAAGAGACCATTATCGGAATACGCCGACTGTGACTCTACCAAGATCATCATTGACGAGGAGCAAACCATCAACGACACGGTGTTCAACTTGCGTCTTTTGAGCCTCTAATTATGAAGAAGCCATGAGAAGAGGTAGCTGAACAAACCTGGCTCATCCAGTGGTCTTTGTCTGGTCTTGGGCTACTATGACTATTGGAATTCCTAGGATAGTTGTAGTGCGATTCAAAGATGTTACCATACTTATAATAAATCAAGAATTATAGATATGAGCCTGTAGAACTAAATTTTTTCTTCAAAAGAGGAAGGGAAAGAAAAAGAAGGAAAAATGGTAATGGCCTGGATGTACGGGTCTGTGGTTGGTGTTTTTTATGCGTGGGAAAATGGGAATGGGTGCAAAAGCCGCAGGGCTCCAAACCACAGAAAATCAATCAGCAAAAAATAATCTCCCACAAAATAATCTCCCACAAAATAATCCCCCACAAAATAATCCCCCACAAACACTAATTTTATTTATATATGTATTTGTGAAATCCCTTTATTTTCCAGATTTCGTTATTCTTTTTTATCACTGAGTCTTATTATGCTTGTCCTGCATAGAGCGGTGGTACAGTAGTCCAAGACCTGAATTATCCGAACATCCAATTTTTTTTTGGTGTAAAAACCACATTTCCAATTTTTACACTCAAAAGTTTCAACTCTTTGTATTTTTAAAAACATATTTCTCTTTTTCTTCTTTTGAAATATGCCCCAGCTACACTCCTTCAAAATACACACTTTGAAAACGACATACGGCCATTATTTTGGACTTCAAAAAACACCATTGTAATCTCCCGAATTCCAACATCTCAGAGAACCAATTTTTACTCTTAAATTAGTAAATAATGGGTGTTTGCATTGGGCCTTTTTCTGCTGAGGTAGCGTGGTGTACGGGTGTGGGCCGCGGATCTCTGCCCAACTTCAAGCTCCCCAAAACGTTTCTTTCCCCCAGAAAAAAATTAAAAAAAAAAAACCTAGGAAAACTTGAAAAACGGAATTTTCCTGATTCCTTCTTTATGTCTCGATGTATTGGAATTTTTCGTTGGTTGTTTTGAGTTCAGTACCACTGAAGTCCTCGAAGGAGACATTTCGCATGGTCCTGTCACCGCGAACAAAAAATTGAGAACGACCAGTTGAGAAAAAAGTAGTGCAAAAAAACAGACCACCAACAAAAAACCAAGAGAAACATAAAAAAAAACAAAAAAACAGAAAAAGCCAAAAATAAAACACGAAAAACAGAAAAACAAAAAATAAAAGAACATTAAGGCTTTTTTATGGCTTTTTTATGGCTTTTTCGTGGCTTTTTTATGGCTTTTTATGGCTTTTTATGGCCTTTTTGGCCTTAGGTGAGCATTTCAAATATCGAACTTTGGGTCGCGCGCAGCCGCACAACGGACCAAGCCAAGACGCACATTCATGGAAAAGACCCACTCTCGTGGATTACTGGGTGTGTGTATTAATTTATTTTATCATTTAGATTTGGTCATTATTATTTTGGATGTCAGATTTACTTGGTATTATTTCTTTTTTTTTTTTGGGAGTTTTTTGGGAGTTTTCTGGGAGTTTTCTGGGACTTGTGGGGATTTCTGGAGCCAAATGCGATAGTGTTCTTGGAAGTTCCCATTTGACAAAAGCCCAAACCATGAATTTCCCTCTTTTTTCAGTGAATACTTGAATAGTGATTTTTCTTATTTCATGGTATTTTTCTTTATTTTTTTTTTTTACGTATTGAAGCAGAATGAAGGGGAGAAAGGACGGGTAGAAAGTACAGGTAAAGTGTGCTGGAACTCCCGTCTTTTTCTCCCCCCCTTTTTTTTTTTTTTAGAGAAGATAAGTTAAACATATTTCCTTTAGCTGGCTATTATGTTAATTACGCGTGGTTTATTTGTCTATATCTTTAGTCTTTAAATCCATGATTTGGACTCTGGAGAGATTTGGACTCTGGAGTCGAAACTTAAATTATTGGCACCACGTAAAAACACTAAGTCCTGCACCACCAATGAACCCCAAAGGACGGTCTCCCTCCTCCATCAGTGCACAGCATCCTGTATCTGCCACGGTGGTGTAGGACTCTGAAACACACGACAAGTGGTCGGAATGGTTCCATACGCGAACGATCTGGTCGACGGAAGTCACGAGCACGAGCCCGGGGCCAAACGACGCTATTCCCGTGATGGTGGCCGAAGCTGCTTTTTCCACAAACGAATCCGTTTCAAGACTCACTTCGTTCGAGATGCGGAGACTGCTTGCAAGAAGCGAGTTATCGTCTCCTCCAGTGATGATCTTGAAACCACCACTTGTTTTTTCCGTGTGCATGGCCTTGATCCCGCTCTGGTGGAGTTGTTGCCGGATAAGTGGGTTTCCTAAACCGGTGGTTCCTTGGAACGTTCCTGCACCCAACGCCCAGACGGTCAAGTACCCATCAGTAGCACCAACCACCAAAAAAAGAGATTCTTCAAATTGTAAGAGCTCCACGTTCAAAAGACAGCACGTGGAGTACACGTGACTGGCCACAAGCTCGAACTGGCCGTCATAGTTGAACAATTTGATCTGCGAATTGGAATATATCGCCGCAAGACTGAACCCATGGTCGGAGAGAATGGCGGAAAAGTCCATGATTCGAAGATCGGGCGTCTCTTCATGCACGGGAACACGTGCCTCTTCCGTCACCATCAAACTTCCCGGAATGTGGTGGGAAATGCGCCAAAGAAGCAACTCTTCGTTTGCAGCCGAGGAAACGGCATGGTGAGGACTTAAAAACGCCACTTTCTGGAGCCCGGAAACGTGGTTTCTCATTGTAACAGAATAGTCCACGTGACCATCCTCGGAGACCGTGCCGAACTTAACGGATGCATCTTCAGAGGCAGTAGCAATGAGAACTTGGCGATTTCCGGTCGGACACAACGCTATGGACCGGATTTCTCGCCCGTGGGTGCCGGAAGAAAGCAAGTTGGAGCTGCACAGAAGCGTCCGGGTATTTAAGCCGTTTTTGCTAAGAAAACTAAAGTGCACGGCGTCGGATTCGGGTATAACCCTCCATTCTCGGTGTGCTCCTGCACAAAAGGCGTGGCCCACCTCCATGTGTTTTGTTTCGTTCCACACATAAAAAGACGACGACCGGAACCCATAAAGAAAGATTTCGTTGTTGCGGAAAAACCCTCCTTCAAGACTTCCCCTGGGAAACTTGTTCTCCAAGAGAATTTGTGGTTTTGCTCCGGGACAAAACCGCATCACCATATACACTCCGTCCCGAATGGTGAAAAGACCAATGAACTCAGAACTTTGCGAGTGCACGTGACTGATACTTGTGATTGTATCGCCCGGGAAAATTTTCCAGAAAACTTGGGGTTGCGGCTGATTTTGGGCCAAGTCGTACATGGCGAGGTTTCCATGTCTGGAACCGACGAAAAGCCACTTTGTCTGCAGGTCATAATGGATATATGTGGGGATGAAAACCCTGGGATCGGGTTTTTCCAATTCCCTGGTCGTGGTGGTTCCTGCATCGAAGTCAAGGTTTCTTAAGATGAATGGCTGCTTGGGGTTGGGATCCACTAGAAGTGCTAATGCACCCTGCGGGCTGTATGCAGTCAAGACATTAATAAAGTTATTTTTTGGCCCCAAAACCTTAATTTTATCGTTATTTTCAGGATTTTCACTTGAAAAATTGTCATTTGTTGAGACTTTGGGTGGAGTGAAATGAGCAATTGAAATTTTTGGCATGTTCCCGTCGTTTTCTTGAAAATGAACACTCAAAATGTCCCCATTCTTGGAAAAAAGCTTCACCAAATTAGCATGGAAAAATGCCTTGATCTGGGCCTTGGCAAAGGCAACTGCATGCACTCCCAAGTCCACCTTCTGCCAGCCGTGCAGAGAACTGTGGAAGAAATAGTTTCCCAAAGAAGTAATAACGAAGAAACCTCCAATGGACAAATGACCAAATTGCTTGATACATTCTTTAGGATGGGGAGAAAACGACTCGATTTGGTCAAGTGTAAGAAGGTTTTTGGGGCTCGTTGCAGCCAATAACCGGACTTTTCCATCGGCCCCTCCCGTGACAAAAACCCCATTTTCCATCGAATCTCCGCTCCAAATGTGCTTGCCTTCGTGACAATTGGGGAAACAAACCAATTGCTCTAAATTTGGGGAGGAGCCTGCATACAGCCAGTACCGTGCAGTACAGTCTTCACCCGTACTAAAAATGCCCACGGAGGAATTTCCCAGAATCAGCCCAAACGATAGCGACCAGATCCGCGAGCCGTGGCCCCAACCTGTGGCCAAAAGTTTGCCGGAGGCCAAAGCATAAAGTTTGATTGAGCGGTCGTCAGAGCACGTGACGAGGTACTGGCCCAGGCGGTCGATTTTGGCTTGGAAAATCGACCCTTCATGGTCAGTCAAATTATACAAGACCTTTTTTTTTTTAACATCCCATACAAGAACGCCATTCATCACGGTTCCTGCAGCCACGAGAATCCTTCCGTCGGGTAATTTCCGTACCGTGCCACTGTACAAGATTGATTTTTCGGAACAATCGATCGTGTCCTGCACACAGTGCACCCCAAGTCCAAGGTTCCCGAGTCCATCTTCCCCAAAATCATCGCCACTTCCACCAAATTTCACCCCTGAATTCACTCGTTCAACGGTTACACGAACAACTTGATTATGGGAATTGAGGAGGAGAATTTCAAAAAGCGACTCGGACCACTGGACGAATTCCGAACAAATGATCCACTCATTCAAGGCTTTTTCCATAAACCGCCCGTTTTTTAAACCGTTCAAATCACAAACACAAAAGGAACGGCCTCCGACCACCGCCACGGCGGATTCATCGGGAGAAATGGAGATGGCGTGGATTTTGTTCCGTTTAAAAACACGTCTTTTCCAAAGCTCCACGAGGCCATTTGTTCCAGGCGCAAAGAACCTCAACATAGGCCCGTACCCCACAAGCACCGAGCCCGTGGAAAGAAACTTGAGGGCCGTCACGGGGCCATAGTGGCGGATTTCCTGGAGTTGGGTGGACATGGAGTGAAGAGCAGAGTCGTTTTTTCGCATCTCAGGACTGCACGTCACGTCTCCAGACACCAGATTGTGTAGAAGCGTTTTATGGGGACCAAATCCGTACTAGAACTGCAGGGTTATATACAGGAGTCTCTATTGGAAGAACAAGCTATAATTTATATTTCAACAAATCCGTTAAAGATTCTTTTGTGTTCATGGCTGCTCCTATACCGTATATCTGAATGTGCAGTAGTGCATATAAGGCCACGGGAAAATGATAAGAAGATATATTCATACTAATGGAATTTTCAGCGAAAAAAAAATCATATCTAAGAATTCACCTCAAAAGGTTGGACTAGAACACCCTAAAATTCAAGCCCATTGGTTGGGTGACTGCTTGAAAACGCTAGCTCAAAAGATGGACTGCATATAAATCTGTATAGTACTACTCTAGTGGAACCACGTCTACTTTTATATTATTATTAACTTCTGGTGATAGCTATGAAAGTGTTTAAAGGAATAATGTTTAAATAGTGACTCATGCCGTAATTGTAGGCCATGGCTAGAGAGGAAATAAACTATATACAGGATACATGTTTATATACAGGACGCAAGCTAGTTTGGGCAGCTTCTCCATTGCTACGTCTTATAATGTTCATGAAATTGTATGTCTCATTCTAGTGTGTGTAATTCTATTGTGTCTTCATATTGGTACTCTGATGATGAGCACCAGTAATGTTCAAGACGTTGATGGAAAAGCCGGATCTGGAACGGACCCTCGGAGTTTAATGAACCACCTCTTTATCTGTCTGTTTTTCTTTTCTCTTTTCTCTTTTCTTTTCTCTTTTCTCTTTTCTTTTCTCTTTTCTCTTTTCTCTTTTCTCTTTTCTCTTTTCTCTTTTCTCTGTGGTGTGTACCAGATGACACGGTCACAGAGTATCACCGCTTAAACCGGATTCTGCATCTGATTGGATCCAGCCTGGCCATTCAAAGCAGGAACCAAGTCCAGATAATTGTATCCAGCCAATTAAAGCAGTCTCTCCCCCTTTTTTTTTCAGCAGCAGGATCACTTTCTAGAGTTGAGAATCTGCGAGATGGAGTCCTCGACGGTTTGCTTCAAGCCAATAAGCTCAAACCCAAGAATCTTCCTGGTCTTGGAATTGTCCACCTTGCTAGAGTTGTCAAAAGCATGGGCTCCTGAATTGGGCTCGCCAATTGGCAACTTGCCCTTGAGGAGATTGGCGTTCAAGATGTCAAGCACATCCTGTGCCGTGAACGCTCCGGAGTATAACATCAACCGTTGGTTAGAAAGATCCTTCTCAAAGGCCACCAAATGTGCCTTGGCCACATCGCGTACATCCACATAGCCTCCTTTCATGGTGGGCACTTCGGAGTCGGGCGTCAAGGCCAAGAACTGGTTCAAGAACTCCGAGGAGGTGTTCAAAGTATCCTTGACCTCGAAAGCCTGCGGGCCGAAAACGTACGTTGGGTTGACGCAGTTCAACGTGAAGTTGGGCTTCTCCTTGGCCACAAAGTCCCAGGCGGCCTTTTCAGCAAACGTCTTGGACCCTCTGTAGCCAGCGTTACTATTCTCCTTGGCCTCGTCCCACGTGATGCCGTTCCACGACTCCTCGGTGTTGGTGTAGTTGGGGTTGTTGGCTCTTTTAACATCGCCAATGGCGGCATACGACGAAGTCACCACCACCTTTTTGATTTGAGACCCATACTCCTTGATGGCTTGCAAGGCATTCTTGGTGCCCTCCACTGCAGGCCAGAGAAGCTCCTTCTCCACATCCGTGGCATTGAAATGGAAAGGAGATGCCGTGTGCAAGAACACCAGCACTTCGGGGTGTTTCTTCAACGCCTGGTCAAACGCCCCCTTCTCCCCCACATCTTCAACCACCTCATACGAAAATGCCTTATTGTTCAATAACCGCGCAAGGTTATCTCCTTTCTGCTGCGACCGCACACTTCCCACCACCTTGTAGTTGTGTTTGAGGAGTTCAACCACCACGTGCTGAGCAATAAACCCAGTGGCACCAGAAACAAAAACAGATGTCATAATGGAATAAATGGACTTGGAAGAAAGTTTCAACAAATATCTAACAATTATTTAACACGATCCTTTATATAAACTGAAGGAATTGGTTAAGGGAATTGGTTTGGGAATTGGTTTGGGAATTGGTTGAGAGGGGTTGGGAAAATTGTGGAAGAATGAATTGAGGGGGGAGAGGGGTGTCTTTATATAGTCTGGTTTGGGTGGCAAGAAAGGTATGGTGCGAAGTGTGGAGTTAAGCGTAAATGGCTTGTTGCGCCTGCACACTGCGTCGGCCGGATCTTGATTAGTAATGTATAGTTTTTGTTACAGTGTAATTTGACGCACCAGGTTTAGATTTGGTTCGGAGGTTTTATTGGTCAATTGGTCTTTGCTGCAGAAGTGCATACAAATGAATAATCTGGAGGTCACGTGTTGATGCACACCCTAAGAATATCAACACATTTTTACAGCACATGGATATATTTGAATTTTACTATTCCGGAAGATAATCAGGGTAACCTTTATTTATGGGATATTTATTCACTGGAATATTTATTTATGTGGAAGATGGAGATGCATAGGGGCATGGGGATGTGGAATTTGCTTATATGCAGTCCGCGCCATTAGATAACGGAAACGGACATAACTTTAGCTAGAGGTACCGTATCGATAAGCAAAAAAGAGGGTTTAAGAGGTGGTGGGTGGGACCCTAATATGGTTCTAAAAAAGCCGCCAGATTCCTTGTATTCCCATTGATTTCTGTGTGTTTCATTAATGGCGTGTTTCCAAAGTCACGTGACCATACCGGGGACAACCTTCATTAGGCACTACTCCGGACCACTCGCCACAACCTCGGAATTAACGTCACGTGACAATAAATCACGCGACAAAAATCACGTGACTTTCAAATACCCTCGGATATAACCAACAGTTCTTCGGAAATAAACAGTTCCCGGAAGTACACTCTACAAATTGACCTTGATTAATAAATTACCCAAAAAAATACCCAACGGCTCGACCTAGTATAAAATCCAGAACCAGCTATGTGTGTGTGTGTGTACCTGTGAAGGTGTGGTTCTGGATGCTGCTGAGCAGACTTAAGAAAGCTGATAAATCAGCGAAACAGTGAAATCTAGAAAAAAAAACTAGAAACACAAAGTTCAAAAAATCCCCGAAATCTCAATTAATTCAATTTCTGGAATTAGATGGCCTTTTCAGCCCCACTCTCGGCAACCGCTTCCTTGTTGGAAATGGAGTCCGTAGACACATCGGCGGCCTGGCCCAACTTCTCCCTCTTGACCCTATCAAACAACTCCTCTTGCTGGTCCTTGGTCAACTCATTCTTCTTCTTACCCTTGACGTAGTACATAGGATTCAACTTGTTGATGGTCATGTTCTTCATGCCGGGCAAGTGGCCGGTTCTCTCCTCGTACCACATCAAAGCCACCGTGACCACAATGAAGATCCAGTAAATGTTGTAGGAGATCACGGAACCGTAAGTGGCGGAGTTTTGCCATCCCAAAAGAGCATTGAACACATCCCATCCGTTATTGATTTGCGGGTTGCAGCAGTTGACATGCCACACGGACTTGTTGATATCGTAAGTACCAGGACCGGAACCGTTCTCGGAAGCATCTCCTCCGGTGGCCTTGCTGTAGGCGTAAGTCTCAAAGTACCAAACACCTCTGGAGAACAAGCCGGCGGAAATAAGGTACAAGATGCACGTGGAGATGACCAAGAAAATCTGCAAGGACATGGTGGAGCCTCCGTAGTAAAGAGCAACACCCACCAAGACTCCGGCAATCAAGCCCGTGATCACGGGAATGGGGAAACTGGATGCAGGAGACGACAAACCAACACCTCCAACGAAAACAACGGCCTCCATGCCTTCTCTCAAACAAGTAATGAAAGGCAAGATAAACATGGCGTATTTCTTAGTGTAGTGGCCAAGTCCCAACTTGGCATTCTTGGGTTTCTTGACCAAGGCCTGCGCCAACTTCACTCTCCACTTCTCCTTCATCTTATTGATTCTCAACATGGCAAGACCCATGAAGGTAATCAACACCGTAGCAATGATACAGAAGACACCTTCCCAGATATCCTCACTCTTGGACCAGATATCGCTCTTAAGCGAGTAGAAAGCTCCAATAAACGCACATCCAAGAATCAAACATAGCACCACTCCCGCCACGGAACCTAGCCACACCTGTTTTCGCAACCGCTTATAGGTGACGGGATCATCTTCTTTGCCACAGAGACCCTGCTTCAAGAAGGCCAAGAGCACGGAAACAACCACCACGGCCTCCAAGGATTCTCTGAACACCACAAAGAAAATCTGAACGTTAAAGACGTTTACCATTGTCGGATATTTGTAAGAGTAGACTGTAGCTTGCGACCGGCTTAGGGGTACAGCTTTGGACTCAGTGGGATCGGGGGTTCTAAGCTAACAGAACGAAGACGTTAGATTATAAGCTAACTGTGTGTAGCTAGCAGCTGGGGAGAAACCTGGGAAGCTGAACTGGAGTACGGGAGTTTGAACGGCACTGGGGGAACTCCTCATTTTTATAGTGAGAAAAAGGAAGAGACGTGATGCATATTAACCCTGCAAGTGCATGCGCGGCGTGCGCGGGTGTGCAGGGAGCCAGGGCCCGAGGGAGAACAAAGGCGCACATCTGGCCATGTTCGGGGCTTCTTAGTGGTCCATTGTGGCCGCTCCTTAGGCTGCTTATTGTACGGTTTTTAAGGTGGGCTGTTTTGAGCCGCGGGACCGGCTTTTTATAGGGGAGGGGAAGACCGGTTCGGCTCCGGGGTCTCGTAGACCCGTGCACCTCCTAATTTCTTCAACCTTGGTACTAAAAATCTGCTACAATCACCTCCATGCTACAAACCCCCGATCAGGACATTAGTGTGTCTCCATCACTGTGACTGGTTGACGTTTGGCCAATCACCCACGTCGGAGGGAGCTTTCTGCAGGCCGCGCGCCCCGTGCATGTCTTGGCACGTCAAAAGTGTAAAATCTGGTTATCTTTCAAATCTCCGTGCTAGAATCCGGCTAAAGCCGGGGGCCGAGGGCGGAATTGACTCCTTTCTTGGTATATAAGAAAAGCCGCAGACGGGGCGGCGGGAATGTACTAACTAGTTTCACTTGCATGGCGACAATGGGTTTAATTGCCGAAATTACGGGGGTTTACACATTAGGCAGTGATGCAGAAAGATAATCCCATGTCCTGCACACAGAGGGCATCGTGCATGGTGACGTGCATGAAAAAATTATCTCTGGAAATCCAGACGCAGCGTGCATACGGCGACCCAAATTCGCGCGGCAAGCCCGCTCGCAACGAGGAAATGCCCTATTTTTTTGGGTATGGCTGGATGCGCCAAACCTGTCAAGCTGGTATGCACGTGAAACCACGGCCCCGAATTCGGCCGTCCGCGTATATCTGGGCCCGTGTCTAGAATTACGCACCCACTCGGTTTCCGGTGGAGTTCCAGCCCAGATCTACTCTCCCGAATCTCACACTCCCCCGGTCTGACTCCCCCGGGTCTAACTCCCCCGGGTCTGACTTCCCCGGGTCTGAGTCAATCTCCCCGGTACAATGGGTCTTACCCCCGGCACAAAACCGGGCCCGCTTCGGTGGCACCCCCTCGGAATCGTAAATCCGGTGGTACGCATTAACTCCAGAAACCAAAAATACCACCCCGGCAATATCGCCCTGTATACACACCCCTCACCACATCGAATATGCACTCCATTTACATTCATCTCCATGCGCTCTACACACTCTATTTATACACTTTTCCACTAACCGTAGTTCGCATTTAACGGAAACAGAAAGTGTTTTAGTAGAAAATTAAGCAGAAATTTCCCTAAAACGTAAGACTGTACTGCATGCTAGATAACGGGCCAGTACACCCTATTCTTTCATGCCAAAAGTTAATTGGTTAATTTCTGGTACTTCCAAGACTTTAACACGTGTTCGAGTCACGTTTATTATAGTGAAAATTGTAATTGAAATTCATGGTTGAATAAAGAATCAAATTTAGATCTTAACCACTTGAGAATGGAGTTTGACCAATAGCGTAGCTTCCAGAGCCTTTTGTGCAGGACAAATGGAAATGTGAGGGTCTGAAGACCTGAACCCTTCGAAAAGCCTTCTTGGAACTTCACTAGCAGTTTCTTGAAGGCTTTCGAAGGCTTTTTGAAGCCCGGACTCTAAAGAATTTCTATGAGACTAAGAAATTGAAATCATGAGAGTTGGGGTGGTTATGTGCAGGATCCAGACTTTCAAAGACGATAGGGAATCTAAAGGAACCCCGAGAACCTGGAGAACCTGAGAGAAATTGTGGATATTTTAAAGAAACTGTGGAGATTTTCAAGAGTCTTGGGTCTGGCATTTCTAGATACAAAGACCAGGACAGGCTCTTCGCATACTTTCTCTTGAGACGTTCATCCGCAAGTGCATCGTATCCGAGAACGGAATCCACAAATAATCTTTTTTTCTTAAAAATGAAACGTTCATGAATGAAACGATGAAATCTTGAAACAATAAGGAACAAAATAGAATTTGAACAATGGAACGTTGAACAAAAAACGTTAAACAAAAAACGTTAAACAATAGAGCGTTGAGAATCTAGAGACAATTTGGCTCAGTAGATTAACCACCAAATTTTTAAGCCTACGAATTTACCAAAGAATAACCTCTATTTCTATGGGCAGTAATCATCCTATCCCAAGAAAAGGTTAGTGTGGCTGCATATGCTAGAAATGTGCATAAACCAGTACAACATCAGATTTTATTTTTAGGGTGTACTGGAAATGCGCGACACGAGATGGTAAGAGCTATACAATTGTCGTACGCACTCCCCGAGCTAAAATCATAATGAAAAAAAAAAGTCAGTCATTTGAATCTTTCATATCTGGGTATTGCCGTCAAAGATCCAAGGTTTTAGCTTTCAAGCTTTCATGCTTTCAATGCTTCTAGGGAAAGAAAATATGTAGGTGGCTAGTGGTTTCATTTTAAATGTGCAGTATGTTCATATGACTACAAAAGTCAAGCAATGTGAGTATTGATATAAAGAATAGAATGATGAGCGCTTTCTTTAGGGGTACGTCGTTTTCATGGAATTATCAAACAGATAGTTCGTCGTGTTCTTATCATTTACCCTTGTATACATTCTCAAACTTGCTTAACCAAATTCTCGGACTTTGCTTTCCCCTGCAACCTATGAAACCACCTTAATAAATACAATATGATTTCATCTGCTGCTTGCACACCGAATATATAAATCCTCGCACGTGTTCAGCATCCCGCCCCCATATGGGCTATAATTAGTTTTGTAATGACATCTCACAGCTAGCCATGCAGAAATCCTGCAACTCCAACTCCAACTCTATTTCTATTTCCAACTCTATCTCCAACTCCAACTCTATCTCCAACTCCAACTCTATCTCCAACTCCAACTCTATCTCCATCTCCAACTCTATCTCTATTTCTTTTTCTAAATCTCTGTTAACTACCGAGGAGACCGTGACGGCTTCAAAAAGAAAATGGGTTTCTTAGGCTCACAGGGTGTCAATGGAGTTTTCCAAGCCGTTAATTTAACCGTGGCTGGTCTCTCTTTGTTAGAAACAATTCCCAGGATTTCTCCTCCGGACAACATGAATGCGGAGGCCATTTCCGTGGGAACGGGAACCAAAGACGAGGAGATTGTGTAACCAATTTTACTGATTTCACTGATTTCACTGACCTTTCTGATTTTCTGATTTTTCTGATTTAATGATTTTACCATTTCACTGAACCAACGCGCGGCTTCCACCGAACGAATCTCAATCGAGTATCGACGCTGCTTTTCGCGACATCCAGTGCCACCACAAAATCAACGATCCTTAGGCATAGGAGCGCGTCCACATTGTCGACCCCAATATCAACCCCTCCGACGTCACCACAAAGGTCAATAGTCTTTTCCAAAGGTCAATAGTCTTCTCCAAAGGTCAATAGTCTTTTCCAAAGTTCAATAGTCTTTTCCAAAGTTCAATAGTCTTCTCCAAAGGTCAATAGTCTTCCCCAAAGTTCAATAGTCTTCCCCAAAGGTCAATATTCTTCCCCAAAGGTCAAAAGTCTTCCTCAAAGTTCAATAGTGTTCCCCAAAGATCAATAGTGTTCCCCAAAGGTCAATAGTCTGATATTCCTTTCTTTAATACATAACTTTCTTTTTGAATCGAGATTGAATTATGTTAGATATGTTTTGGGGTGTTAAACCGGAATGGATTTCTTAAATTCTTGAGGACTAACACCAACTAATAAATCACATACCCAAGCGAATCCTTGAAGACCAATCACTGAAGACACACCGGCGGTACACTATGTAGTGTATGAGGCACTATGTAGAAATATGAGGC
>NKZZ01001581.1:0-52800 GCA_002370815.1 Metschnikowia hamakuensis | reverse complement strand
ATTTAACCAATTATCTAAACATATTATCTTAATAGCTAGTGGTTTATTAACTATACCTACTTTATATGATTGATCAGAAATAAATGTATTTTATACAACTGATGGTATTGCTGATATTTTAATTTTATTAACAGCTTATCTTATACCTTTATCAATAATATCAAATTGAAATAATATAAAGAGTACATTGTTCTTTGAATTAGTCTTTAATTTAGGTATAATTTTATTAATTAATTTTATGTGTCAAGATATGACCTCTTTTTATATATATTTTGAAGCATCTTTAGCACCTTTATTTATCATTAATTTTTTTTGTCTTTTTTCCTGTATTTATCATTAATTTTTTTTGTCTTTTTTCCTGTATTTATCATTAATTTTTTTTGTCTTTTTTCCTGTATTTATACGAGTGCTACTACACTCCAGAAGAGTGCGAAGAACACCAGTCAATACACGATTAAACAGTTCTGAATATCGGCACCGGACTTGACATTAATTTCCGAATTCTCCTCCTCCACCAAGTTCCAGAAGATCCGCTCGAACCTTCGTCAGCAATCTACAAACTCGAAGAGTGTATACTTGATATCAGCATTCTCCTCGAAACCATATTCACCCGTACCAAGTTCCATTTCTCCCAGGACCAAGTTCCATTTCTCCCAGGACCAAGTTCCATTTCTCCCAGGACCAAGTTCCATTTCTCCCAGGACAAAATTCCATTGGGGATCTCCACAAGAGGGTTCGTCACAGTTATCCCATATTTTTTAATGCTTGTGAAATTAACTATAGACAACTACAAAGCCCCTACAGCTAACCTCAGGCGTCGGAGATAGAAGAGTTGTTGTGGGCGAATTGTTCTTCAAGCAAATGACACAGCTGTCATCGGACTTTTCCGCGTTCCGCGAAGGGAAGTCGAAGTTTCAACAATGCGGCATTCTAGTCTTTAATTAAAACATTAAAATCTATAAAAAAAAGACAAAAAAAAAAAGAAAAGAGAGTGTAAATCAAAAAATGAATTAGACGTTATGGTAAATCAAAAAATGGATTAGACGTTATGGTAAATCAAAAAATGAATTAGACGTAATGGTAAATCGTAAGATCTTGGGGCGTGACACTTTGGGGCCAGAATCTGGAAGAATGGGTTTTTGAGGTTTGGGGGTTTCAGGGTTTCAGGGTTTCAGGGTTTCAGGGTTTCAGGGTCTTCCGCTTTTCTGCTTTTCTGGGCCCGAACAATAGAAAAGTGCGTGGAAAAGCGCGTGGAAAAAGCGTGGAAAAAGCGTGGAAAAAGCGTGGAAAAAGCGTGGAAAAAGCGTGTGTAGAAAGCGTGTGTTTGGCCGCGAAAAAGCCAAAGCCTATTTTCTTAATTAAAAAATGCACTTTGTCCTGCGCCAAGCTCAGCCGGGGGGCCACCCGGAGAGCCAGCATGCGGCGTTGACGTTTTAAGCTGGGGAGGCTTTGGTATATAAAGGGGGTCCAAGTTCCTGGTGCTATATTTTGATCCTTATTTTTTGGAACCTCCTTTAGCAACCCTGAGATCAATTTCGTTTCTCTGTGCCTCGCTTGTGGCCTCCACAGCTTGGGCAGCCGACCTGGCTACTCGGTATGCTTTTTACCTTAAGAAAGGCGATCAGATGGAGCTCCTTTCTTCCACTCAATTCACCGAGGGTGCTAAAGATACCAGTTACTTGGTGCATGCCCCTGAAAACTCCACGCCAGTGACGTTCGACTTTGATGGCAATTTTGCAACCACCGACCAAACCTCCACTGCCGGAGGCGTTGGTTTGACCCAACGCTTGCTTTCTTTCGGTGCCCTGGTGGAGAAGCTTGAAATCGATAGGGATGCCTACGGCTGGGTGGTGTATCCTGCCTTCCAATCGTGTGAAATCTTGGATTCTTCCATGCGTGGTATCGTCAGTGGCAACACCGACATTCCCACCAAAAACTGTAAAAAGGTACAGCTTTATTTCAAGCCTTATGACGAGAAGCCCGAGAATACCCAAGGAAACAAGGACGCTTCGAAGGATGTGTCTGAGGAGGACAAGACTGAAAATGAACAAAAGGGTTCTACAAAGGAAGCAGAGATTCCGGAAAAAGAACCTGTGGTTCCAGATGAACAAGAGATTCCTTCAAAGGATCCTTCTCAACAACAGTCCCCTTCAAGTGACTCGTCGGAGGAGCCTTGTGAGGAAGAAGACGAAGAGGAGGAAACCAATGAAAAGAAACCAATGAAAAGAAACCTGAGGAAGAAGACAAAGAAAAGATCCCTGAGGAAAAAGGGCAAGAGGAACTGTCCAAGGAAGAAGGAAACGATTCAACGGGCAATATGTCTGTGAGAGATGATTATGTTTTCTATGCCAAGTACAATGACAAGGACGAAATGATTCCACTTAAGGCTTACGTGTGGACATTGGGAGAGATAGGAAAGGTCAACGTTTTTTACCATGGAACTCTTTCTAGAGAAATAGCGCAGCTCACCTACAAGAAACCTTTTGCCAGCACCAAAATGACCTCCACACCAGGAAATGTTGGTATTGCCGACGGTCTTTTGGCGGTTGGTCCAAATGTCCAAAGGACTGCCCTCAATTTGGACGAAAAAGGTAAGGTCACTGGCTCTTATCAATCGTGCGAGCTCGAATCTCTTCCTCTTCGCAGTATCGTCTTCTCCGAAACATCGATTTCTCACCAGAACTGCCGTGATGTGGAACTTTACCTTTTGCCTAATCAAGAAGACGCTTAAGATAATTAACCGGATGAGGCGGCATAAAAAATGTTCCTGGGGATGAAAAGGTGAAGGAAATACACTTTATTTCATGTATGCTTGCTTATATACCGTCCTATAGTACATTTTGACTGAGTGGGCTAGACTTGGATTTCGTTTCAAAGGATCTGTTAGTGGTATGAACTACTAGGCTATATGCACCACCCAAATGGATTAGTTATTTCAGATTACGCAGTATACGGATCAATAGACTTAAAGTGCAGTGTAGTGTATATAGTAATTTCTGCTGGTTCTACATATGTTTCGTGTGTTTAGCGTTGTTGTTCTGCATCTGACGTCATTCCTGCACGTAATGCACTTGAAGTCACCTCCCCACCCCCAATTTAAACCACTTTTTGGTTCCTGCACATTATCTATATGCCCGGCCTCAAAACTATTTTCCCAACCTTTTTTTCACTCCCTAAGATTGTATTTCACTGTACTTCTACTCCTATGACGTCGCCGGTGCCGTGAGCGTAAGCGCATGTGCTTATGTGCAGGACACTACATCAAAAATTGGTTGGTGGATTTACTGCACAAAGAGTCTCTTTCACGTCACTCTTTTCGGCTAATCATTTCCAGACTCACTACTGCTGTAAAAATTTACTCTGTTGTATATGGACAGGCTTTGGTGGGGGAAGTCACGTGCGTTGGTGGTTAGCCGTGGGCAACATAAGAGCATATTGGCGAGCGGAGCTTACATGCAGGACCAAACATTGAACGTCACAAAAAAAAGCAAAACCAAGCCATTTTTCTCCGTTTTTTTTTGTATAGTCATGTATAGATGGAACCCTAGGTGTAGATTTCTCTTTTCCGCTAGCTCCAAGTGCTCAGGGGCGACATTTGGCTGGGTTGCTGTGCACGGAGAACCGGAGTCCGGTCAGGTGATGAAGTCGCACCAAAAACTATCTTATCCTTTAAATACCCACCTTAGCCTCTGCTTCACCCACGCCAGGCAACAACACATTCCCAAACAGAGCCAAGCAATTGTTTCATCTTTGCACGTGACACAGCTGAAACGAATCTGAAACACAGCTGAAACGAATCTGAAACACAGCTGAAACAGACCTGAAACAGCTGAAACAGACCTGAAACAGCTGAAACAGACCTGAAACAGCTGAAACAGACCTGAAACAGCTGAAACAGACTACAAACAGACTTGAAACTGAAACAACAGAAACTCCAGTGTCCACTATCTAACCCTGTCAAGATGCCGTCTTTGGTCAATGGCACCACCGGGGTCACGCTCTATGCCCCCGATAAGCCCACCATGAACCGCTCCATCAATTTCTACTCCAACTTGGCCGGTTTCAAGGTGGCCAAGGAAGAAGCCAGCCATGCCGTGTTGAGTCTGGGCGACGGCTCGTTGGCCATTCTGGTGCAAGTATCGGCAAAAGCCAGAACCGGCGACCAAATCTCGGCCTTGATCAAGAAATGGACCACCGAGGCCTTGACCCACGATTGGAGGGCTCTTGGCAGCCACGTGACCGTGGCCGTGTCCAAGCTTAACCCGTTGATTTCGGCGTTTAAGGCCGCCGATTTGCCCGTGCAGATGTACCCGGACGAATTATACCCTTCGGAAGCATACACTTTGGATCCGTTGGGCCAGATCGTGGGGTTCACGGTGTCGAAGAACTTGATCTCGCTTAATCCCGCGGTGGAAAAGATGGAAACAAACGTCTTTTCGCTGCAGGCCATGTCAGCAGCAGTGTCGGAAGTCTCGGTGGCCGAATCCACCACTCACAGCAAACGGAACATTGCCGTGATGACCTCCGGTGGTGATGCCCCCGGAATGAATGCCTGTGTGCGTGCTGTGGTGCGTGCTGCCATTTACCGTGGCTGTAAAGCGTTTGCTGTGATGGAAGGTTACGAAGGTTTGGTGCGTGGAGGCCCCGAGTACATCAAGCAAATGTCGTGGCAGGATGTGGAGGGCTTCCTCTCCGAAGGTGGTACCAATATTGGTACGGCCAGATGTATGGCTTTTAAGGAGCGTGCCGGCCGCTTGAAAGGATGCAAGCACATGATTGATGCCGGAATCGATGCCCTTATTGTGTGTGGAGGAGATGGGTCTCTTACGGGAGCCGATTTGTTCCGGTCCGAATGGCCTTCTTTGATTGAAGAACTCCGCAAAAACGGTGACATCTCCAGTGAACAGTACAACAGACATAAGCACTTGAACATCTGTGGAACCGTGGGGTCCATTGATAACGATATGGCCACCACCGATGCTACCATTGGAGCATACTCTTCGTTGGACAGAATTTGCCAGGCCATAGACTACATTGATGCCACGGCCAATTCTCACTCCAGAGCCTTCGTGGTGGAAGTCATGGGAAGACACTGTGGATGGTTGGCACTCATGGCCGGAATTGCATGCAGTGCAGACTATATCTTGATTCCCGAGAAGCCTTCGTCCAAGAAGGACTGGGAAAACCATATGTGCAACATTGTATCGAAGCACCGGGCCAAGGGAAAGAGAAAGACGATTGTGATTGTGGCTGAAGGAGCCATCACCAGCGAGTTGGACCCCATTTCCGCTAACGACGTGAAAAAGGCCTTGGTCGACCGTTTGGGCTTGGATACCAGGGTTACCACGTTGGGGCACGTGCAGAGAGGAGGCACTGCTGTTGCGTTCGACCGGATCTTGGCCACCATGCAGGGAGTGGAAGCCGTCAAGGCCGTTTTGGAGTCTACCCCCGAAACACCCTCCCCTTTGATCGGTCTTGAGGAGAACAAAATTGTCCGCTTATCGTTGGTGGATGCGGTGAAAATCACCAAGTCGGTGGCCGAGGCCATTGAGTCCCAAAATTTCGACAAGGCCATGAAGTTGAGAGATACAGACTTCAGTGAGTTTTTGACCAACTTCATGGCCATGAACTCGGCCAATCACGAGAAACCCGTGCTCCCCATCGAGAAGAGAAAGAGAATTGCCATTGTCAATGTGGGTGCACCTGCTGGAGGTATGAACAGTGCCATGTACGCCATGGCCACGTACTGCATGTCGCAAGGCCACATGCCGTATGCCATCCACAATGGATTTTCCGGCTTGGCCCGCCACGAGTCCGTCTGTTCATTGGACTGGTTGACCATCGAAGGGTATGTCTCCATGGGAGGATGTGAGATTGGTACCAATAGAGCCACGCCTGAGGGCACGGATCTTGGCATGATCGCATATTACTTTGAAAAGTACCAGTTTGACGGGTTGATCATGGTGGGAGGCTTCGAGGCTTTTGAATCGTTGCACCAATTGGAACGGGCTCGGGCCATGTACCCCAGTTTCCGGATCCCAATGGTATTGATCCCAGCCACCATCTCCAACAATGTTCCGGGCACGGACTACTCGTTGGGCGCAGACACGTGCTTGAACTCGCTCATGGACTACTGTGACATTGTCAAGCAATCGGCCAGTGCCACGAGAAACCGGGCCTTTGTCATTGATGTACAAGGAGGTAATTCGGGGTACATTGCTACATATGCCTCTTTGGCGTGCGGGGCCCAGGCGTCGTATGTTCCCGAAGAAGGCATTGATTTGGCGCAGTTGGACATGGACATCAAGTCAATGACCGAGCTGTTTGCCCATTCTTCCGGAGACTTGACCAAAAGCGGAAGGCTCATCTTGAAGACCACCAATGCATCGAAAGTGTTGACTACACAGGTGTTGGCTGATATCATCAAGGAAGAGTGCAACTACGAGTTTGACGTCAAGACGGCTATTCCCGGCCACGTGCAGCAGGGAAGCAAGCCATCGCCCATTGACCGGACCAGGGCTTGTCGGTTTGCCATTAAAGCCGTTCAATTTGTCGAGGAAATGAGTGACCAGATCCTGCAATACAGGGACACAACCAACTACAACAGCGACGACAAAGGGTGTTCGTCGAGTGCGGCGGTGTTGGGAGTCAAGTCGTCGAAATTGAAGTTCACGTCGATCCGGAGACTTTATGACTACGAGACGGAGGTCGGCAGAAGAATGCCCAAGAACATTTCGTGGGCTGCTGCCAGAGCCACCAGCGACCAGTTGGTGGGAAGATGCAGGCTTTCCCAGTGAAGAGAGGGGAGGAATTTGTGAAGACGAGTCATACCAGTGCATGAGATGTTGAAGATTAGAGATGAATGTGATAGAATTGAATATACTCAAGACAGTGAAAGAACCTAGCAGTAGTATAAAAGAAAGTCATTAAGAACTTTTGACGATAACATGATGGAGAAATGGTTATTGATTATAATCACGTGCGGTGAGTCACGTGCACAATAGTCACGCGCACTTCTTCAGACGCATGAACTCACGTGCCCGATTTCACGTGACATACCCTCACGTAACTCCACCAGATTAACATCCCCATCTTTCCTAATTGGTACACCAATTCACTGGCTTGAAGTTTGGTTACGCTTTCCACCTTGATTCATAGATATTGATTCATAGACTTTGATTCTTGGTTTCTATATTTCTTTACTTCTGAACTTCCTGACTTCTAGATTTCTAACTTCACTTGTCCAGCCATTTTGCTCGGATGGATGTTTCCCGTGCACGTCAGCAAAACGACGGTATGTTCAAGTTCCCATTTGACTCGAGATGTCAATAAAAACATCTTCTAACTTTAGACCTAGTCAAGGAATTCGGGTCGTGCACGCCCCAGGACTTTGGCCCACTCAAGGACCGGGCCATGGCTCATAACAACCACGTTCTTGCCCAGGCCAAAACAATCAGTGTTTTTGAAAAGCGCCAATTGAAGGATGGAATTCAACGGGTATTTCGAGCAATGGAAAATGCAGACCAACGTCTTCACCGGTTGGAGTTTCGGTTCATAGGTCCTCCTCTTCCAGCCAAGAAATTTGGACAAGATTCTCAAGAGAAGGACTCTCAAGAGAAGGACTCTCATGAAGTTAGAGACTTTCAAAGGGGCAAAATTGATCAAGGGAAAGACTTTGAACCAGGGGAAATTGTTCAAAAGGGACAAAGTGGTGGAGGTCTGGTTCACATTTCGAACCAAACTGAAGTTTCCGTGAATCTTGATGAATCCTCCAATGGAAAACATGTCCACATGCAGAACCTTTCAGGAACCACGGTAATGGGTTTTGGTTGTTTGGCGTCCATGAATGTTTCTGGGGGAACGTCCATCTTTGTTAATGTGGCCAGCGATGGCCCCGTCATGGTCCAGAACGTCCTGCACCTGGTGCTTTTGGTCAGGTGCCACCAGCTCCGTATTCACGGGTGTACGGATTGTGTGATTTTCTCCGAGTTGCCCAATAAGCGGATTATTCTTGAGCAGTGTCGCCGGTTGAATATGGGGAGTATTCTGGAGATGCACTTAATGCCGGGGGATTTTTCCGTCGACGATTTTGATTGGCCCTCCAAGGCCCCAAACCCACATTATTCCATTATTGCTTCGGAGAAACTTTTGTCCACGAAAAGCATTGATGACATGAATGCAGAAGATCTCAAGGAATTGAGGCGTATTTTTGAGGGCACATGATAAGTCACCTTCAGATTGGAATAAATGCAAATAAATTTGAACAGAATTGGGAAATCGGTAAAATTGAATTTGACAAATGGGAAAATGGAAAGTGAAAAACCGGATAAACTGGTAAATTTGACCCTTGGCTAGAATAGAAAATAGCCAAAGTGGGAATAGCACAATTCAACACAACTAGTGATAATTTGGTGGTATTGGATAATTGGGCCAATCAAACTAAATGACCAGAAAAGATCGGTTCTCGTTCAAAGGTCGAGAATGCCTAACATGAATAATTGATGTGAGGCCAAAACGGCACCAAAAACAGCAAAGTGGCAAAATAACCAGAAATAAGGGTTAATTTTTCACTAGGGTTCTGTTCTTCCACCAATGATATAGTGGACAGTAAGAAAAACGCACCAGCTTTGATTTCAAATTAAGGCATTAATGATCCATTCAGGTATAATAGAGCCGATCACTTTAATCTGGTCAAATAGAATAAGTCCGAAAAAGCATAATTCCGCCAAGGATTCAAAAGGACTTTTCCAAAAAAGAAACGCCAAAAAAAAAAAAAAATTCTTTTGGCAAGTATACCCCAGGAAAATAGTTAGGGCTAAAATACACGGGGAATGGCTAGCCCTTTAGAGTAGAATAAATGAATAAACCATAAACAAATGCCGAAACCTAATCGCAAAAAATAATCGCAAAAATTCAAGAGGAGCGGCGGGGCTTTATATACAGCTGAATTTAGGGACACAAAGAGAAGGTGTTTCAGAATTTCGATTGTTTCAAGAAACTCGCAGTGAAGGGCGGCGGAACGTGCAGATTGCGACGCAGCAAACCATGACCCGCCTATTGTTTCATCGTCGACCGCGTCGAAATAAAATGCATCAATGGTTTGAACGTAATTGAATGTCTTTTTTTAAGGAGATCCAAGATGAAACAACCATGAAACAAAGGTGAACAAAGATGAACAAAGCTGAAACAAGGCTGAAACAAAGCTGAAACAAACATGAACAAAAATGAAACAGAGGTGAAAAACATGAAACAGAGGTGAAACATACGTGAAACAAACATGAAACAATTAAGGAAATCGACACGTGACGAAACCCTCGAGATGATCTTCTTATTTTTTATTAAAGTGCAACGATACAATGCGAAGCATCGAGTCTCGCTAAAAACCTGGCGTCCAAAAGAGTTTTAGAAGAGAAGAAATTTTTGGGGGGAGTTCTTCTTATATGCATGAATGTTCTGGATGTGATCAATTTACCTAATAATTTTCTTTTTCTCTAATTTCCTGTTTTCCTGTTTTTCTGTTTTTCTGTTTTTCTGTTTTCCTGTTTTCCTGTTTTCCTGTTTTTCTGTTTTTCTGTTTTTCTGTTTTTCTGTTTTTCTGTTTTTCTTTTTCTCTAATTTTCTGTTTTTCTGTTTTTCTGTTTTTCTGATTTTCTGATTTTCTGATTATCTCTAATTTTTTCTTCTAAACTGGCGATTACCCCAAGATTGTAAATGGTCATGTTTTTCCGCGAACTCACACACACACATTTCTCCGGTGCCAGCGAGATTTCAAGCCAAAACACCACAATTAACTCCTTTTTTTTTTAAGCCGATCTCATGATTTCTTTTTCTTTTTCTATTTTTTATTCTCCTCTTTTTTATTCTCTTCTTTTTATTCTCCTCTTTTTTTATATTCTCCTCTTTTTTTTCAATTTTTTTCAAAATCATATCCACACTTTTTATTACAAGAGCTGGAGCTTTGGTCGTTTTTGGTGCGCACCTGCTTAGTTTCCGAGACTTCACTTTCCGAGACTTCACTTTCCGAGACTTCACTTTCCGAGATTTTAGTTTCCGAGATTTCACTTTCCGAGGTTGCTTAATGGCCACGTACGAATTAGGAAAAATCTGGTTTATCCGATTTCTTTCTTTCTTTTTTTTTTTTTTCCTTTTTTTTTATCCCAATCCCGTATTCCCTAGAAATCACCTTCAAAACCAACCACACTATCTTTTTCCATCTCACAATATTTTCTTCATAAAACTAGGAAAAAACCAAAATTGACTCTTTCTTGGAGCTTACTTCGACTTGAAAGGCTCAAGAAGTCCTTGAAAACGTCTTTAAAATGGCCGGTACTTTTTCTCTAGAGAATAAAGTGACTATCCGTCAAAAACTCTCTTTCACACTGCATCTTACTAGAGACCAGGTGACTCCTCTCCCTAAAGACCACTCGCCCCACTTTGGGTCCTGTCCAGCTGGAACCATTACTTTGATTAGGGGCGACTAAACCACTCACGGACGAGAATTGGAGTCACTCACTCCAGTCTAATATCTTAGCCGAGAAACGTATTCCTAAAATGTAGTTTTTGAGCTATTATTAACGTTTCTATTAAAGCTAAGAACGGGCCTAAGCTAATGGTCTTAGTACTAATGGTCTTAGTACTAATTATGTTGGGTAACGAACGAGTCTCGAGAATCTACTCTTGTAAATCCGAATAAACACCAAAAAAATGTAAAAGCAAAGAATGACCTGAACTTTAGATTTTTCTTTTCAAAGTGTGGTTAGAAATTCAAACAGTACTGGAATCCACAATTTAGTACTGTTCTAGGAACCAAGACTTCGCTTGAGCCCTGGCTCCAAGCGTCCCACTCCTGAGGAATGGCCAGGTGGAGATGAGAATTCCGGTGTGGTTGAAAAGTGGGCTTGAAGCAACATTCCATGTGGATTCATGGGAGACACAAGTGCTGGAGTCAATTCCGGGCTAGAAATCCCCGAGAGGAGTCTGAACACGGGGGCTCTCTAAGCCATGGCCAACGGCCAGCTGGATCGGGAAACCCCTCATGGGTTGCCCGAAGGCCAAAAAAGAAAGGCTTTGATTAGTAGATTTGCGAGATTGGCTGAGTGCAGGCGGATGTACTTGAGATATTGTCATGTACTTGAAGTTTTGAAGGATCTATGTTTGCTGTAAGAATCACTAGACCTGCATGAGTTTTTAGATGTGTGAGATGTTTGGCTGGGGTTAGTCTGGCATATGCAAGATTATGTGGGTGGATGCAAGTATGCGCGGGTAACGATATGCCGTGCGTCTGCAGCAAACTATCCGCCACTAACCGCCACTAACCGCGACATGTACGCCACTAACCGCGACATGTTCGCCACTAATCGCGAAATGTCCGCCACTAACCGCACTTAGCCGTCACTAACCGCCCTTACCCGCCACTTGCCGCGACTACCCTTTTGCGCCACGCATATGCACTTGATCCCGTTTGCAGCTACTCTTGATTATCCCTCTGTTTCCAATGCAATATAAATACGCCACCTTTCCGCCTCTCTACGCCTCTTTTTTTGTTTCCTCAACAATCTCTCATGGCTCCTCACATTACTAGTCCTACCTCCGACACCACCTTGCCTTTGCACTCCATCTCCAAAGAGTACATTCCGCTTGGCGAGTACCTCTTCTTGAGAATCGCCCAGGCCAACCCCAAACTCAAGTCCATCTTTGGCATTCCTGGGGACTTCAACTTGGCGCTATTAGAGCACTTGTACACCAAGAGCGTCAGCAGCAGAATGGAATTCTTGGGGATTTGCAACGAGCTTAATGCGGCGTATGCGGCAGATGGTTATGCCCAGGTGATTGACGGGTTGAGCGTCTTGATCACCACCATGGGCGTGGGCGAGCTTTCCGCCCTCAACGGAATCGCTGGTGCTTTTGCTGAATTTTCGCCTGTCTTGCACATTGTTGGAACCACCTCCACTCAACAACGGCAACAAGCTGTCAATCCCTCGCCCGAGGATATCGTCAACATCCATCACGTGATTCCAAACAAGAATAGCTTGATGCCTCCTCTGCATGATATTTACAAGAAGACTGCCGAGGCCTACTCCGTGGCTCTCGAGTCCTTGGACACTGACATTTCATCCAACTTGGAAAAGATTGATCGTGTGCTCATCAAAATCCTCCAGGAGAACAGACCGGGCTATTTGTACGTGCCTCTGGACATTTCCAACATCAATGTTCCTGCCGAGAGATTGAGTGAGCCGCTCGACATCTCCGAATTGAAGAATGTCTCGTTGTTGCAGTCCACCTCTCTACGGATCTTGTCACACCTCTACAAGGCACAAACCCCTTCGGTGATGGGTGACATTATGCTTAAACGGTTCCATGCGCAGGGTATCTTTGACCAGTTTACAAGAGCATTGCCCTCCAACTTCGTTAAGCTCTTCAACAGTGTTGAGGGAAGAATGGTGGATGAATCCTTGCCCAACTTCTTGGGTAACTACGCAGGAAGATTCTCGTGTGGTGACAGGACCCAGCAAAGGGTGGAGCAGGAAACCGACTGCTTGGTTATTCTTGGATTCATGGACACGGAAAACAATTCCGGTGGAGGCACCCGTGACTTCAGCAACATTGAAAACCTCATCTGCGTGCACCCTGATTACGTGAGGTTCAACAACGAATATGTTCTTCTCAAAGACCCCGAGACGGGTGTGCGCCAATTCAACTTAGGTGACTTGATGGAACAAATCCAAAAAGACTTTAACTTGCAGGATTTCCAGACCGACATCGCCGTCGACAATATCGGGGCTAGATCCACAGTGGTTTCTCTTTCTTCATACGACGAGAAGGATACGCCACGGGAATTGATCACGCAGAACAAGTTGATTGACTTTTTCTCCGACTACTTGCGTCCCAACGACATTTTTGTGGTGGAGACCACCAGTTTCCTTTTTGGTGTACCGGACATCAAATTCCCCTCAGGCGTTGAACATTACAATCAAGGCTTTTACGGGTCCATTGGCTGGGCCTTACCCGCCACCTTGGGTATATGCCGGGCTGAAAGAGATTTAGGTACCAACAGAAGAATCATCTTGGTGCAAGGAGATGGGTCTGCCCAGATGACGGTACAGGAGCTTTCGACGTACATGCGCTACGACATCAAGGCCCCTGAAGTCTTTCTCCTTAACAACGACGGATACACCGTGGAAAGATTTATCGAAGGCCCAACCAGATCCTACAACGATATCCAGGGCACCTGGGATTGGGGCAAGTTGTTTGAGGTGTTTGGTGACAAGTACGCAAGCAAGCACGAGAGTATGCACATCAACGTGATGGAGGACTTGGACGATGTGGCCCACATGAAGGCTTCCAGGAAGATCCGCTTCATGGACTTGAAGTTGGAGAAAATGAACGGGTCCCGCCGTCTTAACCAGATTTTCCGCAAAAAGTAAGATCCTTTAATACTTTGGCATCTTTAGAACTTTGGCATCTTTGGAACTTTGGCATCTTTGGAACTTTGGCATCTTTGGAACTTTGGCATCTTTGGAACTGGGGCCTTATACATTTTGGGCTTTTTTTTAAAAATCTGGGCTTTACTCTAGTCATTACGGAACAGATTCAAGCGTTTTATATCGTTCACTAAACTTCATCATTTTCGACATTAATTTCAAAGAAATGTAAAAACTGGAAACATGCTTTTTTCTTTCTTTTTCAAGCAGGAGTGTGTGGTGCCTAATTTGGGTTGTGCGCATTTGCAGCCACCCGCAAAAAGTATAAAAGGGGCGACTTCCCCCCCTGGTTCAAAATTCTTTTTCAACCACTCTCTTTTCCATTTCCCACTCCTCCAATAAAATAATCAATAATTTAAATTTAGTCATTGAAGAATATTGATTGAATGAGAGAGTGAACGACCATAAAATCTTAAGTGACCAAAAACGTCGAGAATCTAAAATGACGAAAATGACTAAAATGACTAAAGTGACTAAAGTGGCTAAAATGTTTAAAAAGTCCAGAATCTAAAATGACGAAAATGACTAAAGTGGCTAAAATAACTAAAAAGACTAAAAAGTCTAGGATCTAAAGTGGTGAAATGACTACTGAACAAATTCCAAATACAGCAAGCTAAAATGAAAGTTTCTGCCTGAAAACGTCTGATTTTGCCGATCTACTTATTGCAAGGATGGTTTCACTTCATCAATGATGGGATACGTGTTCCAGAAAAGGTCAAAGGAGCATTGATGATTACCAGATGATGAGTCTAGTCTTTACTAATAACACGAATTTGCAACTCTCCATCATGGAAAACACAGCCAACGCATCAAGTTCAGAAACACCAGCATACTGATATTCGACATTATCAGAACCATCGACCATGCCAAAGAAAACTTTAGAGGGAAGGACTGAGAAAGTCCGGCTAGAACGACGGAAAGGCTAAGTGAAATCAAAGAGAAAAAACTAATCATGATCAAAAGTCCAGGTATTGGCAGTTTCTGGTTGCAGTTGATCAAAGAGGACAAAGGACTTCAACTTATTTCCATTTCTGTCTTCAGGAAAATATACCGACAAGAAGCAAGTTCAAGAAATTGACCAAGAATATCGATACTTTGGTCACAACCGAGCATAGTTATATTCAAGGGACTTGAGTCTGGTTTCTTTTTGTTCAGCTCTAGCCATGGTTCAATCGTGGTACTACTTTATGTCCCAGTCATTGTTCATGTTTATGGCTATATGTCTATGGTCCCAATTTCTTCAGATCAGTTGCAATGTCCTGGCTCTAATGCTATTTTACAGTCACAGTTCAAGAGTGTCCCAGGATTTTAGTTGTGTCCCAGTGGTAGTGAAGCACTAGACTATATTCGAGTTCTTTCCAAATCCTTCTACTCCTATGGTATTTCCGAAGCTAAAGGCCAAATGTCTAACCAGGATTCTGGTGACATTTCTTACCTTAGAAAGTGGATCGATCACAATTCACCCGGGAATTTTAGGGTGTACTGGGTCTTACTGTTGAATACAGGCAATGAACTATGGAAAGGTTGGACTCAGCTGAAGTGGCTATACCTTCAAAAAAGTGAAGTCAGGCGTTGATTTGAGAACTAAGAAAAAAGAAAATGAGTTCATCATTTGAATTACCAGGAACTAACACTTTGGATTTGGTGGTACTGGAGAATCATCAAAAAGACATCATCATTGATCTCTATTTCCAAGACTGTGTTTATAGATAAGGCCTTTCCTTTTTCGGCCATCGATCTTTTCAACCGTTTTACTTTGTGAAACACCTCAAAAATGTCTCATTTGGAAACCTTCGCTAGTGACAATCTTGGGTGTGCCAAGACTGACCGTGGCACCATGGGCAGTTACGTCTATCATGTGACCATCAACGAGTATCATGTGACCAAACGACTATCATGTGACCATCAACGAGTATCATGTGACCAAACGACTATCAGGGGACGATCAACGAATATCAGGTGACTGTCAACCACGACTTTTAATTGGTTAAGGATTCTTGATAAAGTTGGGTGCTTAAGGGTGTTGACCTCGATGTACCGGTTGCTCACGTGGGAGCTTCACGTGACCGGGTGGAACAAAATAATTTTTTTTTCAAATTCGCGCATTAAGGAATATTTCGCGAAACAATAGGAGCAATAAGACCGCACATGCAGGTCCGTGAAAAGGGTCCATTCAAAGGGGTTCAGATATCGAGAGGATTATTGGCCAATAAGAATGATACAGTGGAGACAGGAATAAAGGGGTTATTACCAAAATAGGTAATAGGAAAAGATAGAAGGATTTTTGGCTCGAAATTTCGGGATTGGCTCGAAATCTCAGGGTTGGCTCGAAATCTCGGTTCGGCTCGAATTCTCGGTTCGGCTCGAGTTCCGGAAAACAATGATAAGCACTTGACATGTTGCTCCTGCACACACGCACAAGTTCAATGGTTCAAAAAAAAAAAAACATCAGTCAAGTCCTCCATACTCGAGAAAAAAAAAAACCAAACGAATGTCTGGTGAAAATTGATGAAAATATCTTCATCTTTTATTCCAAGTTTATTGGGATAAATCTGTTTGGGACTACTTGGATTTTGTGTTCGAGTCTTATGTTCAGGAAGGGAAAAGAGATATCCTGCACATGCGCTTCCCCACATTTCTTGCCGAGGACAGATCGCAGAACCCGGACGAGCACGAGTATTTAAAGACTCCGAATTCCCCAAGATCCCAACCACTTGATTTTTTTTTGGCCTTTCTTTTACCAGAACCAATCACACCAAATTCGAGAATTGATTCCTCGAACCCAAGCTCAATTTCTCGAATCCAAGCTCAATTCCTCGAATCCAGACTCCTTCAATCTCCAATTATCCTGGATTCCCCATATCTTGACCTTACTGCCATTTCTTTAATTGATGGAGATTTTTGCCCGGGACTCTGAGAGCGTCCTTAACGGCCTCAGCCAATCAGGCCCCAGCTATGAGGAGATCATCCAGAACCATTTGCCCCTCAAACACGTGGAGCGGTCGGAAGCCGTGCCCGGAAGTGCCGAGGAGGGGTACTCGCCTGTTTACCGAAACGCAGCCATTGGGGCCGTCAAAAAGTACATGCTCCCCGAGTTGAACACCTACGACGCCATGTGGAAAAACGCCGTTGCTCATTTCGGCCCGAAACCGGCTTTGGCTTGGAGACCCTACGACTACCACACGAAGACGTCGGAGCCAAGATATGTTTCCGAGACGTTTGAACAGGTGGATTCCAAGAAAACGCTTTTCGGGGCCGGGGTGCTACGCTTGCTTGAGAATAACCCGTTCTTGGTGCCGGGGTTGGAGTCACATGACAAGATCAAGGGTCACATGGCCAACCACGCAAATTACGATGCAAATGACTTTTCCTTTGTGTTGACCATTTTCTCCTCCAACAGACCCGAATGGGTGCTTACGGATTTGGCGTGTGGCGCCTACTCCATCACCAATACCGTGTTGTACGATACGCTTGGGCCCCAGGCGTCGCAATACATCTTGGAGCTTGTGCAGTCTCCGGTGGTGGTTTTGTCGTATGACCACATTGAGACGATTCTTGCCTTGAAGAAGTCCCACCCTGAAGACCTCCGGTCGCTTGTGGCGCTTATTTCCATGGACCCGTTGGAGTGTCGCTCGGTGCAGGACGCCCGGAGCTTGGTGGAGCGGGCACGAGAATTGGGCGTGGAATTGTTTGATATGAAACAGGTGATTGGTGTAGGGGAGCTTTTCCCCCGGCCAGAGATCCCTCCGTCGCCCCAGACTGCATACACCATCAGTTTCACTTCGGGCACCACGGGTTCCAATCCCAAGGGAGTGGTTTTAACCCAGGAAAACGCTGCTGCTGGAATCACCTTCATCACGTGCGTGGCTCCTCCAATCCCGGACGATATTGAGTTTACCTTCCTTCCCTTGGCCCATATTTTCGAGCGCCAGGCCTTGGCCTATAATCTCACCAAGGGAGGAATGAGTGGGTTCCCTCAATTGGGCGGTGGGCCGCTTACCTTATTGGAAGACTTGAAGCTTTTACGGCCCAAACACATGGCCAATGTGCCAAGGGTATACACCAAGCTTGAGGCTGCGATTAAAACCGCTACGTTGGCCCTGGAATCGGCGCTTAAAAAGCGTCTATTCTCCCTGGCCCTTGCTACCAAAGAAGGAAGACAGAATGTCGATGGCGCCAAGGGTGAACACTGGCTCTACGACCGCACGTTGATCCAGAAAGTCCGCAACCTGTTGGGCTTTGGCCGTATGGTGTACTGCATCACGGGCCTGGCGCCTATTTCGCCTCTGACCGTGAAGTTCATGAAGGCCTCGTTGAACATGGGGTTTGCCCAAGGGTATGGGTTGACGGAGACATTTGCCGGGTTCTCGTTTAGTCAGGAATACGAGGTGGAGTCCAGCTCGTGTGGAGCTCCTGGCGTATGTTCGGAGATCCGGGTCCGGGGCTTACCTGAATTGGGCTACGCCGTTGATGATCCCAAGGGTCACATGGGCGAGTTGGAGGTCCGGGGGCCTCAGGTGTTCCACCATTACTACAAGAACGACGAGGAAACCTCCAAGGCTTTGAACAACGGGTGGTTTTCCACGGGAGACGTGGCCCGCATTGATCCCACCTCTGGAAGGCTTTACATTGTTGACCGGGTCAAGAACTTCTTCAAGTTGGCTCAGGGAGAGTATGTGACTCCGGAAAAAGTCGAGTCGCTGTACCTTCTGGCCAACCCGATTCTTACACAATGTTTCACGCATGGCGAGTCGATCCAGAACCATTTGGTGGGTGTGGTTGGTGTGGATAAAGTTGGAATCGTGCTGTTTTTAAAGCAAAAGTGTGGCGTTCCTCCACAACTGCTTGTACTGGATGACGAGATCTTGGTGCAGATCAATAAGAGAGTTAACCGGGCGCAACTCCTCCACTTTTTGAATTCCCAGACCTCGGGGCTTTCGGGTTTTGAGAAGATGAAGAATTTGTTTGTGGAGTTTGAGCCTTTGACTCTTGAGAGGGACGTGATCACTCCTACGGTGAAGATCCGGCGTCCGATTGCTGCCAAGTTTTTTAAGGACCAGATTAAGGCTATGTACGAGGAGGGCGACCTTTCTACCACCGCCAAGCTTTAGATAAAAAATAGAATTTAGACCTACCGGGAAATTGAGGTAGTGTCAGTACGGTGTTGTATGCAGGTACTGCGTCTATATACAGGTACACATGCACTGCTAGATCTATATGCAGGCATCACCTCCATATACAGGTACATATCCCAGATGCAGGCTAAACTGATATTACGTATGGATTCTTGGAAATTGCTTAGGGACAGATGACTTGTAATACACTTGAGTTCACTCAGGTAACAGTTCGTGCGGCACTCAATTGCAAGTTCCGAGGGTTCAAGCTGCAGGACTGAGGATCCAATCTGAAGGTCCGAGGGTTCGGGCGGCAGTTCCGGGGCTTATATCCAGTTCCGACCTATTGACTCAGGTCGTTTCATCCTCCCCCCAAAAAAACATTTACAGAATCCAAAGAAAACGTTGAATTCTAAAAGGCGTTAAAAGAAAAATCGTGCTTTGGGAGCTTCAAATCTGTAGTGTGGAGGGAATGAAGGAGTTCCGGGTACACATCACGTGACCATTCCGAGGGTCCTTCAGAGAACACAAATGCTTCTTACAATTTACATCTAATTATTACAAACCGCTATTTCAACATTCAACGGAGACCTATTGATCTATGGAACCGTGAAAAGTCTTCAATTGAATTCTTTTTTATTCACCTAACAAACACCCGTACACCTAGACTTACCAGTACTGCATACAATCCATAACATGCCCAAGAGATGACAACATAGTAGACTAGCTCAAAAAAAGGGCTCGTTAAGTTTGTGGAAGTCACTGCAATCATTGGACTTCTCTACTTTTTTAATATAAATGAATGCTAGGTGGTGAATGTATCTATATGCAGGAATACGGCGAATTGGGGTACGGCGAATCCCGCAAGACAAAAACAATCTTAATTATATATTGGCATATTTCGGGTGTTAGATTAAATTTGGTTGCTGTAGCCAAAAGGGTGTTTTAGTCATTTTAATGGAATAAAAGTGATGTATGGTGGTTATATGCAGGATTCCAGAGAAATCAGAGAAAACGGTGGAGTTAATAACAGCTTCAAGTGAAGTCGGTAAGTCGGATGTTCCCAAGCTTCAATATACATTCAAAAGTCGTGGAAAGTTTGTTTTGAATTGAGTGCACGTGACCCTCACCACGTGCGGTCCACGTGACAAGTCACATGCATCTCACGTGCCCGCACACTCATGTCAACATTTTCACCCTCTCATCCCACCCAAATGGTATGTACTCCCCCCTTCGCCACGCTGAACGCTACTAACGTCTAGAGTATCGCTACTACGTCTAACACCGCACGTGACCTCGCCGGGGTTTCGCTTATTGCGTCCCATTCCCACATCTCGGGGCTTGGCTTGGATGACAATCTCGTCCCCAAGGAATCTGGCCAAGGCATGGTGGGCCAATTGAAGGCCAGAAAAGCCGCCGGCCTCATTTTAAAGCTTGTTCAAGCAGGCCAGATTGCCGGGCGTGCCGTGCTCATAGCAGGTCCTCCGTCCACCGGAAAAACCGCCATTGCCATGGGCTTATCGCAGAATTTGGGTAAGGATGTGCCGTTCACGGCCATTACAGGTTCAGAAGTGTTCTCGTTGGATTTGTCGAAAACCGAAGCTTTAACCCAAGCTTTCCGCAAATCCATAGGCATCAAAATCAAGGAGGAAACCGAGATCATCGAGGGAGAAGTGGTGGAAATCCAAATCGACCGTTCGATTACCGGGGGCCACAAACAAGGAAAATTGACCATCAAAACAACGGATATGGAAACCATTTACGAATTGGGCAACAAAATGATCGAAGGTTTGACCAAGGAGAAAGTGTTGGCTGGAGACGTCATTTCTATCGATAAGGCGCTGGGGAAAATCAGCAAGTTGGGCCGGCTGTTTGCCCGGGCACGTGACTACGACGCCATGGGACCCGAGACTAAATTTGTACAGTGTCCGGAAGGCGAGTTGCAGAAAAGAAAGGAGGTGGTGCACACAGTGTCGTTGCACGAGATCGACGTGATCAATTCTCGTCAACAGGGCTTCTTGGCCTTGTTTTCCGGAGACACGGGGGAGATCCGGTCCGAGGTCCGTGACCAGATCAACACCAAGGTGGCCGAGTGGAAGGAAGAGGGCAAGGCGGAGATTGTGCCTGGAGTGCTCTTCATTGATGAGGTGCACATGCTCGATATCGAGAGTTTCTCCTTCATCAACCGGGCGTTGGAGGACGATTTCTCGCCCATTGTGGTGATGGCCACCAATAGAGGCATTTCGCCGGCAAGGGGCACCAACTACAAGTCGCCGCATGGAGTGCCCATGGACTTGTTGGACCGGTCCATCATCATCCACACCACGGCGTACTCGGAGGATGAGCTCCGGACCATTTTGCTGATCCGGGCTTCGGAAGAGGAGGTGGACTTGAGTCCCGATGCTTTGGCGCTTTTGACGAAAATCGGCGCCGAGACCAGCTTGCGCTATGCTCTGAACTTGATTGCCGTGCTGCAGCAAATCTCCGTCAAGAGACGTGCGCAGGCCGTGGACTTGGTGGATGTCAAGCGGGCCTACACCATCTTCATGGACTCGGCGAGGTCCGTGAAGTACGTGACGGAGAATGCACGCAGTTTCATAGACAACGACGGCAAAGTCACGTTATCTGGAGACGACAAGATGCAGACCGACTAGCCGTACCTATAAAGGACAGTCTACTTTCACATAACAAGAAATAAACCAGTGTAACATACGAAGTGGAACAATGTTCCTGTATACAAGAGAAGCACTTGGACGTCTCTGTTCTACTCTATTCTACTCCTTTCAAGGTTACATTCTGGAGAATCCCAGTTGTAGCCACCGTCTCGATACATAGTATGACTACAGGGTGAGTAGTCAGTAAATTTATTGATATAGAAGATCTTGGAGATTGAAGATATGAAGATCGTAATGTCAAGGCTAAGCACCCTTGGGGTTTAAAATCAAGGCTAGGCGCCCTTGGTGTCCAAAATCAAGGCTAAGCACCCTTGGTGTTCAAAATCAAGGCGATGATCAAGCCGTACAAGCCCAAGACCTCAGCAAAAATCAAAATCAAAACAATCCCGACAAATAACCGAGGCTGGTGCATGTACTGGCGCACACCTTCATCGCCCACAATGCCAATGGCGTACCCAGACGCCATGCAGGCAAAGCCCACCGATAAGCCACAGGCCAAATGCATGATGCCCTTGAAAAGAGAGTATTCCTCGGAAGGATTAAGGCCGCCGGCAATCAACACCGACACCACCAAGCCGTAAACGGAAAGAATACCCGACAACACCACGGGGATAAGCGACTTCATGATCAACTCGGGCTTGAAGGTACCAATTCCAGCAATGCCGATTCCGGACTTGGCGGAGCCGATGGCCGCACCAACACACGACAAGACCATGGAGGCCGCACAGCCGGCAAGCCCCAAGAACGGCGCAAAGTGGGGCGCAAGCTCGTCACTAGTACTCATTATGGCAATTGGTAGGGAGGGTTGAGATTGATTTCATGAGTGAGTGCGTGCGTGCGGTGCGGTGCGGGTTGGCGGTCGTGCGCGCACCATAGCATATATTCGTGTGTATATGCAGGTTGCTTTGCCACGCCTTTATCAGTGCAACTTCCAATCACCAACACCAAGGCATCCAAGCGCCCTGAAACTCAAATCCCTAAGGCTCCAGCAGCCATTGCCCGCGCCCCAGTACCGGTTTTAACTTCTGCCGAACGGTCGGCCATTATCGATCAACATCGTCAAGCCTTTAGAAAAGGCACTAGAGAATCGGAGAATTGGGAGGACAAGAGTGTTGGTGGACGCACGCGCAGCCATCGACCGGATCCCGATAATCCCATTGAAGTATCATCTGACCCGGCAACTAGTGATTGACGGCCCTATTAGACGATTATGTCATTGATAATTGTGATTGAAAGTTTTCAACTGAGGGCTGGCTCGTGGTTGATACCTCCATTAGCAGCCTGACTTGAAGCAACAATCTGTTTATCATGCCTTCATTTTTCTTGATATTTTCATGTATAACCTAAGAATTCAAGATGTAGTTATCCTTAAGTTGAAACAATTGAGTATTATTTAGTGTTGGTCCTCTTGGATTTAAGGACTTCGGACAATTCCATGATTAAGCTTGGGGACCAAACTATTCAATCGGCAGTAACCACTCATTCAACCAGACTTCACACTCGGGAAAGGAAAAGGAAAAGGAAGAAAGGAGGAAGGAAAGAAGCAGGAAGAAGGAAGAAGGAAGAAAGGAAATATTAGAAATATTAGAAATATTAGAAAACTTTAGGAAATCGCAGTCTTTTATAATCTTTTGGAATTGCAGCCAATGCACGCGCATGTCGCCACCCGATATGCACCTTGGGAAACCCCCGCACCGAATTGCAACCAACGCAATATATAAAAGCAGGCTTCCCCCCCCGTTCCCCCCTCCTTTTTTCTACCACTCTCTTTATCATTATTTCCATCGCCCGCCACTCATTTCGCTACAGTGTCTCATACACTACATAGTGTCTCATATTTCCACATAGTGTCTCATAATTCACTAGTGTACCGTCGGTGTTTCTTCAGTGATTGCGGGTTTTCAGATTGACCTTTGTGGATGCTTTGTATTCTTTAGTGGCGGTCCTCTTGAACTAAGAAATCTATTCCCGTTTAACACCACAAATCATATTCAACAGAATTCGATCTCATAAAGAAAGGTATGTATAAAGAAAGGAATATAAGACTATTGAATTTGGGAGAAGACTATTGAATTTGGGAAAAGACTATTGAATTTGGGAGAAGACTATTGAATTTGGGAAAAGACTATTGAATTTGGAAAGAGACTATTGAATTTGGGAAAAGACTATTCACCTTTGGGAGACTATTGAACTTTGAGGAAGACTATTGAACTTTGTGGTGATGTCGGATGGGTTGATATTGGGATCGATAATGTGGACGCGCTCGTATGCTTAAGGATCTGAGACTCCGTGGTGGCACTGGATTGTTTTTTTTCTTGTCGCGAAAAGCAGCGTTGATTTCCGATTGAAACTCGTTCGGTGGAGGGTGCGCGTTGGTTCAGAGAAGTTTTCTCCGCCAAAAAAAAAAAAAAAAAAATAACCAATGTGGATTGAATTATCAATGGCTATAGTTAAGTACTGGTTAGGTACTTAATCGACGAAGTTTTTTTTAAAAAAAAATAGGAAATGTTACAAATGGATAAATGAATAGGTAAGGTATAGCCTTGGGTTTTTGTCTCTATCCATTGCTTCTCCATTCCCATTTCAAGTATCTTTAGGTACTTTATTTCCAAGAATCTTTAAGTATCTTTACATCCAAGTATCCTTGAGTGTCGACCTTTCTAGAGTTTTATCTCTAGCTTTCTTTCTATTTTACAGTGGATGCACTGGTGTATGAAGAAAGAAGAAAGAAACAAAAAATCGGTTTAACAGTTGGTGGAGCAATGACTTGTTGGAACAATGACATTAAGCTAGGAATGGAAATACCAAAGCCCTTTTTTTGGCTTTACTTGTTTTAGTTTGTTTTCCTAGTTTTCCTTGTCTTGTCTTATATTTCTGGTTTGTTCCTGGACAAAATGGATCCGGGTTCATAACCAGAAATGTAGTATGTTCAGCTCATAACTCATACGCACCTCAACACCTCAACACCTTCAACACCTCAACACCTTCATTAGCACACATCATGGCCAAGCAGAACTTCGTGGGCCTTGTGGTGTCGCCAGCAAAATGAACAAAACCGTCAAGGTGCGTGTGCAAACCCAGACAAGACAGAGGCGAGACAGAAGAACAATTGCCTTTTTTCATTTTCACTAAGGATTGTTTACCAGACTTAATCCTTAAATTCCCTACTTTAGAGGTCTGCATAGAATACTGTGCTGGGAAGTATAGTGTACAGTCATCCAGTACCATAGTACAGCAGGTGAGTCCAATAGAACAATATGGAACTTTAGTATTTTAGTCTGTCTTTTAGTCTGTCTTTTAGTCTGTCTTTTAGTCTGTCTTTTAGTCTGTCTTTTAGTCTGTCTTTTAGTCTGTCTTTTAGTCTTTGTCTTTTGGTAATTGTTACTTTAGTATTTGAGTACTTTAGTCTTTAGTCTTTAGTCTTTAGTCTTTAGTCTTTAGTCTTTAGTCTTTAGTCTTTAGTCTTTAGTCTTTAGTCTTTAGTCTTTAGTATCTTAAAGTTGGGAACAAATAAATTTACTTTAAAAGAAATAGAATATCTCGTTTTTTTATTAAAAGCAAATATAATTTAGATTGGTCTATACATAAATCAGGAGTATCTAAATCTCAGAAAATACTTTATGTTATTTATATTAAAGTAGTTCTATGCCTTTATTATACCATCAATGAAATATAAATTAGGTAAACTTATGAATGACTCTGCAAAACAATAGTCTTCCTTATCGAAGGCTGTCATTATATACTTTTCTTAATATAGTATTATATATAGATTAAACCTTTAGCTTATATCAATATATATGTTAAGTAAAAAGACCAGCATACTCTTGAAGCTTGTAAAAGTAGGTTTCAAGAGGAAAGTGTCTGCAAGAGTGAAACACGACGTAGCAAGAAGCGACAGAAACCACAAAAGTCTCCACCCAAGAGTGTATGACGGCGGAAAACAAGTAGGGTTGAAAAGACCACAAATGTGCTGGATGTCCGAGAGAAAAAACCTTGTTAACTATTGATCTTATCGCGCGCAGTGCAGTGGCCCCAAGCCACCCGTCCTTTGGAGATGGGTGCGGCAGACGGGCAAGAAAACACCAACAAAGGGCTCGTGACTTGAGGAAAAAAGAAGACATGAATGAAGATGCCGAGAGATAGGAATGTGTTTTTCGAGTTTCTTTGCGGGGATTTTGAGTGGCTTCGACCTTGTCAACGAAGAATTTACAAAAATACGAGTTTAATTGTACATTTTCATGATGGAAATCTTCACAATTACGAGCACCAATTCTCCAGTCTTTAAAAGTGTTGAGGCTTTAAAAGAATGAGCCAAACCAATGACACTTATAAAAACAAGTAAAACGACAATTAACTACAAAATGGAGATGATCAAATCAGATGGCGTGGATTACAGGTGGTTGAAAATCTGATAGATGATAACATATCAATAATTAGAATAAGAATAGTGCCGAATGATAATAAGTATGAACATCAATAATCCAATAATCTGGTTACAAGTAATAAGGATTTAGTAGAACAATTTAAAAATATTAAACCTACTCATTTCTAAAATAATCATAAATATCTTTATAAATGTATAAATAATAGATTCCCATATAAATAAAAATCTTTGGTCTTTTAAATTACTCCAAAGAACTACTTTTCAGTCATTGGAGAAATAGAATGTAATGTAGTTTACTTGTAAACACGTTACTAAGATCCTTAATTATATTGAGAGTAGGATTCTGGAGATTTAGGGATACCGTTGAATTTCAAAGTTATTCGACAAATCACTCCGGAGCCTGTAAGAGTCCGGAGTCCGGAGGAGAATATATCTTGGGAGATCCAGAGAATCCGGAGACATCTGAGAATCCTGAGACACCTGAGAATCATGAGACATCTGAGAATCCTGACAATCCTGAGAATCCATGGACAAATTAGGACTCCCTTTGAGTGAGCTCAATCAAAAAAAGTAAATAGCCATTTCCTAGTATCAGTTGACAGACACACCGAATACAAATAAGAGCCCAATACATTTATAGGGCTAAACCACCAAACGCATTTTCTTGAAATTCAACAAAATCACCTTCAAAGTCAAAAGAAACTAAAGATTATGAGCTCGGGTTTATTCTCTCGAATATACATCTCAAATATCCCCTTACTCCGAAAGAGAAGCGTCCAATCTTCAAAGCTGAATTCATAACCTTAGCGGAACATGTCATAATATCCCCAGATGATATACCCGAATTATATACCCAGAATTTATCTGGGGATAATGAAGGCCCAGAGACGGTGTACAGCATCTTAGAAAATCATCCAAGTCCTGTATTTTTAGAAGCAGCACGAAGGACCAATCGTCAAACTTGCCCAAAAGCTTATGCATGCAAGTGGCTTTAGGAACATGAGGATAAGATCAACTCAAGGACGTGGTGACTACTTTGCAAAGCAGAAACTCTCGAACTTGTTGGAATTGAGATTCAACTCCTGCACAGTGGGGAACATGTTTCCGAATTGGGAGGGGAGAGACGTTTAAGCCATTGCTGAGTAGTTCAAGACGTTAAAGCCATTGCTGAGTAGTTCAAGACGTTAAACCCACTGCTGAGTAGTTCAAGACGTTAAACCCACTGCTGAGAAGTTCAAGATTCAAACCCACTGCCAATAAGTTCAAGACGTCAAATTGAAAAAAAAAACGACAGATTGCAGTTTTTTCGGAAAAATGTTATGGTTTTGTAGAGTGTTGCAAAAACCATACGTAGTAAGACACACTGCTAATATGTAGGAAGACAGTATACTCGTCACTAAACACACACTCCACTCCAATCTATCCTGAACTCAGTCCACAAGATCCCCAAGTGGCTCACTTTACTAGAGTAGTCCTTACTGTTTATAGTGACCATAGTAGAATTCAAACCAGCTGAAAAAGAATCAAAGTAGAACGATAAAGCTTGGAATACTGCTGTCCATATACAGTAAGTATATTGCATGTCTCACTTCTACCAACAACGACTCTTCAGTGCAGCTCATCTTACCAAAACCACATCCCAATCTCTCTCTAGTAACCTGTACCAATCTCTAGTTAGTGCTGATTCTGCAGCTAGTAGCCACACTGGTGCAACTGGCCCATGGCCAATAGTCTCCTCAGCCAACCCAAGTTGAATCTGCCCTTGGGGGCTTAGCTCAACTTCATCATTTCTTTTGTATCTTGTGAGATGAGTCACTGGGATCTTATTGCCGTGTTTATACTTGAAGGGTGGAAATAAATCACGCTAGCTGATATGGAATTTTTTCTTGCAAGCGAGAGCATGGGGGGTCGCGGCCTCTCTATATACCCAGCATGCATGCTTGAATGTTTCAGATATGATGCATCCTAAACTTGCATTTGTGGCTGCATTTGCCACCGAGCATGCAGCTCCGACTATATAAGCATGCGACCCCCGCGTATTACGACCTTACTCCACACCAATGTGTTTCCAGATCCACATTCACGGCAATAGACTTTTGTACTGGAATTTGGTATTGAACTTGGCTGGTTTGTCTCACAAGGTCCCCAATCAAAATTTCTGGAATTTGTGTGATCCGAGAAACAGATTAGACAAAAACAAAAGAAATTTAGGACTTTAGCGAGGACTTAAATTGAAGATTTATCGAGGACTTTAATTAAGGACTTTAATCGAGGACTTTGATAGGGGATGTTAATCGAGGAATTATAAGAGGATGCTGAAAAACACACGCAGAAAAAGAGATATGAATATGAATCCAAATGGAAAAGGCTAATTTGGTACATGCTAATTAACTTTTGTTGACGTCTGTTGTTTCCTGCAAATAACGCACACCAAGCATGGGCACCTTCTATCGGTCGCCGGTCATTATGTGTGCCAAACCCATTCTGGAAGCATATTCTTTTAATGATTCAATTTCGTGAACTGAACCTTTTGAAAGATCCATGCTGATCACGTCACGTGCGCTTTGGAGAATGGTCTCCACCCACCTCAAAACTGACTTGGCACTTGGCACTTGGCTAAAAAAATCCTGCAAATACCGAACTCCAAATCTGTATCTCCACTGGAGGTACTGGCTGGCCGTCTTTTCCTTGTGCTGTTCCCCGTGCTGCAATGCGTGCTGGGCAATGTACCCAATTCTCAAGTTGGGGTGCTTCTCCACGCTACCCTCATTAGGAATGGTTTCTCCAGTCAACCACTTGATCAACGTCGACTTTCCTGCTCCGTTGGGTCCAACAATTCCCACACGTGACGAGAACGCCAAGCTGCACGACACATTCTTCAACGAAGGCTTGGGTGCTCCAGTATGATTTCTTTACTTCAGATATGTTGACTGTATTAACCTGATGAATATTTGAGTATATTGACTAATCACGATTTGTGGTAGCAGTGAATGATATAAGACTACTTTCAACCGGTTTTCAGAAGTTCTGATCTTTCCCAATTTTTACGGTCTCTCTGGCTATAACCATTGATAACTTTTTCTAAGACCGAAATTATACTTGATTCTTTTCATTCGTGAAGACTAGGACTTGGTGTTTTTAAAGCCCTTGACGGCTTCGATTCTGTTTCCATTGATACGAAGAATTGGTAATTCTTACCAAGAAGTTGTGTCCTGCAGATAGATCAGGGTTGGTCGTTCGCTACTGCCCTTTTCCACTTCATCACTCCACCTACATATTCGTCACTGAGAAACTGGTATAATAGAAAATGTTTTCGAATTTGAAAGGTAAATTGTCTGCTTTCACTCTATTACCCTACTCCATGGTTCAGGTCGATAAAATGTGGAATTACCAGAATCACGTGACGTATGTTGAGGTTCAGGAATGTTCATTAATTCTCAACACACATTGAACTCAATCTTTTTCCAGTTCTTCCGGTCTTCCAGTCTTTCAGTTCTTTCAGTTTTTTCTAGGCCATTAACCATAATCAGGGAGAGGGTACGAGAAATCAGGCACGTGCACGCAAACATTGGGACGCAAACATTGGGATGTGGACATTGGGACGTGAATATTGGGATTAAGAATAATGAACTGTATTTCATTTTCCGGGTTTCTTTACGTAGTAAATTCGAATTTTGCTAAAAACGATTATTTCAATTGCTTCAATTGCTTCATCTTTATAGGTCGTGCCCGGCCCAATATTCTAAAAATCACATCAATAAAACCGGGATTTCCCTTATTGAAAAATTGATTTCATTTACTTTAATAATCTTAATAATCTTATTAATTATAAATTGATTAATATTAAAAAATTCTGGAATCAGGACCTGGAACTTATCCATTCAATGGTGATAGTATCACGTGATCCTCAGCTCATTTCAAAGGGGTTCCATTGCGTTAACGGTTAGTGGAACTTTTAAAAAGTGTTTTAGGTAATAAATAATAATTACCGGTGTACCAGTTACCAGGCCAGTAGTTATTATGGACGGATTGTCTGAGATGTTGCACCGCGCGCAGTTTGTGCAGGAATCCTTAGGGTGTACTGCCCCAACTCTCAGTGTTCATCTTTCTAGACATCACACTCTTTTATACGTTAGTCTAATGGAAACCTTCTATTGTTACAATACTGATACATAAGACTAAATGATGTCTTGGTCATATCTGCATCATTTACTGATGGCTTCTGCCACGGCCGTGATTAATTAAATGAGGACATGACTGTCGCAGCGCTCCTCAAACTTTGTGCAATTCCTGACGCTGGCTAAAATTAAGCTCAAAGCGCCGAACTTTTCATTTTTAAAAAATTGTTGATTTCCATTTTTGATTCAATTTGGTTGGTGGATTGTTACATGCTAGAGCCGGACGTTCAAATGGCTTGAGGGTTTGTTGGCTTGAGGGTTTGTTAGGGTGCGCATTCTATGGAGCATTTGTAGGAAGAGAACAAAGTGGCTGTGGGAGAGAGAGTGGATGCAGGATGCAGGATGCTAGATGCAGGATGCCAGATGCCAGATGCAGGAAAAGACGATTTCTCGCGCCGGGGCTCGTAACGCGAACAAGTACGCTGAAACGTAATACTTTCAAATCCACCACCACCACCACCACAAAATGTGGATTTCCGACTATTCAATCGTATTACTAATTTTGTTTAGTTTTTCTCAACAATATTCTTTACTATCATGTCCAGACACTAAAGACACTCTACGGACACTCTATTAATAGGACGCTAGACACTCTGGACACTAGACACTATGGACTTCTATTAATAGGACAGTACACCCTAGATAGACCAGTACACCCTAGATATCACCAATGCATAGTTTAGCTGGCACTGGACTTTGGGACAATCGGGTGCCTTTTTCTTGGTTTACTAAAATAGCCCAAAAACCGGTGTTTCTCGATTAAAACCCACTAATTCTGGTCCCTTCACCCACAGAAACAATAAACCAGTACACCCTTAGACGACGGGCAATTTCTGGGATTCTTGGCGATCTTAGTTTATCCTAGAGCCCATGCGGCTGGATATGCGTGTTTCCTGGGCTCACGTGACCCTGAGTTATTATCACTTTAAACGCAACTGGTCATTGCGGGCCATTGTTTTGCAGCAGGGGGGCTGAAGGCTCGTGGTAACGTTGCGGAAGCGCTCGAGCAAGACATGCCAGGGCCGAGTTTAGCTTACGAAGAGATGATGGACTGCTCAGAGGGGAATGGCAGAAGAACCACCGAAAAAAAACGAGGGAAAGGCATACGAAAACAACCTTTGGAGGTTCTTCTAAGGAACCGCTTTGCTTTGGAGATAACCAATCGAAGATTTCAAGGTACATGAGCAAGTAAGTGGTGAAACAGGCCATCTTGGGCCCGGCCTGTGTGCAGTCGCACGGACATGCATACACGCGAGCATGCAGCCACCTGCGAGCATGCAGTCCGCGTTGAAAGAGCCTTTTTCAACAACGTCTTACCTTTTGACAACGTCTTACCCTTTTGACAACGACTTACCTTTTTCTAAGACGTAGGGAATGGTTCCAAGTCCTTGGGGATTGGATATTTATGTATCTACTCTAAGGTCAATGACGTAGAATCCGAAATCTCTCCGCTAACTTAAAGTTACACCCAACGAATCCTGCATATAGCTGTATGCGCCTGCATCCAACGTGCATCCGACATAATTAAAAAAGCTTAAACAATCCGATCCTCCAAGACAATCCGATCCCAACCCCCAAGCAGTTATTGGGCCTGACCCAGGGGCGGAATCCAATATAAATAGTGGCCATTGCCAGAGTAATTCACTTTCCAAAAAAAAAAAAAAATTAAATAAAACCACACAAAACACAACTAAAGACCCAAGATGCAATTCTCTCAACTCCTCCTCTCCTCTATCCTCGCCATCACAGCTTTGGCCGAATCCGAAAATGGCCACCAAGTCCAATTTTACGCCGTAATTCATGGCATGATTTTCCCGCTTCGCCTTAAGCAAATCCAAACACGCGACTCTCACCAGACGCTTACGCAAATGGTGTACGAACCCCGCACCAAGGATCACACCAAGTTCTTGTTGAAGAGCTCCAAAGCTTCCATTGACTCGGACCCTTACGTGGGATTTTTGTCTATGACCAACCTGCAGTTGACACTTTCGGCGGAGCAGGATGCAGTCTCCTGGGATATCAACTACAACGGTATGGTGACGAACGGTCCTTTTTACTACTGTGGAGATGGAGTCACTGGAGGAAACGGGCACGTTACGTATGGGGAAAGTTTCAGCGGAGAAAAGGGATGTGTGCAAATGGACCTTCGTATGCAGTCTTTATAATGAACCATCTGCTTTTGATGCTTAGGTAATTGTGGGTTTAATTGATGGGCTTAAAAGTTGCTGTAGCTTGATGCTCAGGGCTTATATGCAGTTCCGACATGTTAACCCATATCCTTTTATCCACCCCTAAAAGACCCTAAAAAAAAATTCGGTCATTTTTGGGCTCCCACTGGTCCTTACATAGGATGGGACCTTACAAATGGTGTGTAGAGACTGCTGAAGAATGAATGTGTGGGCTCACGTGCTTTGCACGTGACGATGTGCAGATCTGCGGGCCGGAATACCCATTTCCGGGGCTTATATCCAGTTCCGACCTATTGACTCAGGCCGTTTCCTTCTGCCCATCAGAAATTATTTTTACAATGTCGCAGCTGTTCTTTCTTCTCCGGAATTGCAGAATATCTTCATGGAGTTGAGAGACTGAGAAATGGTGCATGTGGCCCTCCAGAGCACATTTCCCTTTGGAACAATCCTATCACGTGACCATTCCGAGGGTCACGGTATTTAACAATCAAAATCTGCCCTACTCTTTCACTACAATATCTATTATCAACCATGATTCACCCCCTAGGTCCACCATGCATCTTTCTTAAGATATTTAAGAGTGGGAACACGTTAATTTTCCATTGTCCTGCATATAAACATATTTCTCCATTCCACAGAAATCTCTGAACTCACCCAAAAAAGGGTAGTAGATTTTACCACTTAAAGCGACGATACATATTCATATATTTATATTGGTTATTGTACTGGTACGGCCAAGAATAACTGAGATGTACGGGTGCGGATCCACATGCGCGTCTCACATCAACACCACCATAAATCCACCATAATTAACACTGCTACACGCCATACTCTCCACGCAGCTCAGTATCGTGCCGTATACAGTATGACGTCATACCAGCATTACAGCAAGATTCTGCTCAGCACGCAGGACCTCCGTCACGTGTACCTGCAGTTTGCCGAGGCGCTGAGAGCCAAGATCCAACGGTACCTCCCTGGATCGGACCGCCAGGACCCGCTCCAAGTGCAGGTGGAAAACCTTCTTAACCAGCACATCATCGAGGTGTTTGAGTTGGCCAAACACTCGCTCATCGTGGATGGAATCGACCTTGCCGAGGAACAGGTCTCCATACAGGAACTCCTACATCTCCAGCCCACGGAGGAGGTGGTTCCCTTTGACACGGAGCTCAACCAGACGCTCCGGGACTTGATTGAAGCCGTGGAGAAAGAAACCACCGAGGTCACGCGTCTCCGCCGGGAATTGCCTCTGCAGGCCCGGGACGCGTACGAGCAGTTGGTTTCGGCCACCGACGATGAGGTCACCCGGGTATTTGCCGAGTCCAAGGATCCGGAGGTAACCCCCGAGGCGGCCCCGGACTCGGAGGCCCTTTTGGCCGAGCTTGGCCTTAATGGACCCGAGCTCCGGGCCGAGTTCCTGGATAGTATCCAGAGCCTTGCTTATTTGCAGGAACACTTACCTCTGCACACTGCCCATGTGAAGACCTTGAATGAAACCGTGGATTTTTTGGTGGAGACTTATGAGCGTCAACGAAGAGAGGCGGAGCGGCCGGTCACGTGAACCCCATTTGGTCACTAGCACCAGAATCAGTCACCACCAGAATCAGTCACCACCAGAATCAGTCACCACCAGAATCAGTCACCACCAGAATCAGTCACCACCAGAATCAGTCTATGTTTCAGGATTGGGAGGGGCTACGTCGATTCATAACCCTAAATCCATTCCGAGAGCAATTCGTTACTCATTGATGAAACAGGTACTGAAATATGACGAGAAGGCTCTGCGGCCAAGTCAGTATCATCGTGAAGAGCAGCAATGGCAATTTCCAGAGGCCCGAAGTATGGACGTATGGAGGGTTGGAAGAAATTCTTGGAGAAAGCGGAGTTTTGTCACTTTCTGTTTCAGGTGCTGGGCTGACCTCCAGACGAGTTATCGCCATTCAAACAAGTCGAAAAGCCTTTGTTAAAGCTTCTATGTGTTCTGAACGCATGGCTAGACGGGGATTCCTTTTCATCTCATTTTTTTTCCCGATGTTCTTTTCCTGTTGCTCAGAATCAATGAACTCGTCTAATAGACCAAGAGAACGTGTTCTTTTCAGCTTGGAGGTCGTGTTCTTTTCAACTCGAAGGTGGTGTTTTGAAAAAAAAAGATTGTCATCTCCTGCATCGACATGCTGCGATGTTGTTGCACCGCCGGCAAACACTTCTCCAGAATTGGCAAACACTTTTCCAGATTTGGCAGACACTTCTTCAGATTTGGCAGACACTTCTTCAGATTTGGCAGACACTTCTCCAGAATTGGCAGACACTTTTCCAGAATTGGCAGACACTTCTCCAGAATTGGCAGACACTTTTCTAGATTTGGCAGACACTTCTCCAGATTTGGCAGACACTTTTCCAGATTTGGCAGACACTTCTTCAGATTTGGCAGACACTTCTCCAGAATTGGCAGACACTTTTCTAGATTTGGCAGACACTTCTCCAGATTTGGCAGACACTTTTCCAGATTTGGCAGACACTTCTTCAGAATTGACAGACACTTCTTCAGATTTGGCAGACACTTTTCCAGATTTGGCAGACACTTCTCCAGATTTGGCAGACACTTCACCAGAATTGGCAGACACTTTTCTAGATTTGGCAGACACTTCTCCAGATTTGGCAGACACTTCTCCAGATTTGGCAAACACTTTTCCAGATTTGGCAGACACTTCTTCAGATTTGGCAGACACTTCTTCAGAATTGACAGACATTCTATCAGGAGATGGCTAGTTAAGTTTAACAGATTTTTCTGCTTTGTCAACGATGGCCTTAAGGCTTTGAAGGGTGTTGGTTGCTCCGAGGAATCCCCTCTCCCCAAATCGCCGTCGATAATTATTGCTATTGATTAATTATCGCTATTGATTAATGGAGCTTGATGGAGTTGATGGAGCAGTGGCTTATTTGAACCAATATCTATGGACAAGTGGCTTAACAATCTTCCTGCCAATTCTTCAGCCAGTCTTGTGGAGTCCAAGATGCCAGAAAATGATGACTACACCCCGGAAAACAATGCGTTTTCCAGCACCCACAACCACGAGGGCCTGGTGTTCAGTGCGTCTTTCGGTGAGCTTACAAAGTCCCACTCGGTCGACTTTGAGTCGTTGACCATTAACAACTTGAAGAACTTGAAGAACTTAAAGAACTTGAAGACCTCAAAGAACTTGAAGAACTCAAAGAACTTGAAGAACTTGAAGAGGTACCATGACCAGTTGTGCACGGAGATGCTACTGACCAAAACTGAGTCCAAAACAAGCAACGATTACACTGGATTAGTCAAATCAAGAGTCTCATAATGAGCAGTCGTTCAATCGGTGATGGACCGGTCTTACCAGGGTGTACTGGTTTATTCAAGGAGCCATTCCATCGGAGGATTCTGCAAGTGCTATTGGAAGCAATTCATACAGTCATTTTATGGAAACTGTGTTTGACCAGAACATAGCGAAAGACAAGACTCTGCCATTCCTCGCTATAGCGGACTGCAGATATCAGGAGGTATTGGTAGAGGACTGCAGATATCAGGAGGTATTGGTAGAGGACTGCAGATATCAGGAGGTATTGGTAGAGGACTGCAGATAGCAGGAGGTATTGGTAGAGGACTGCAGATAGCAGGAGGTATTAGTGGAGAGTTGGTCCAGAGCATTGAAACAGAGGGTTGATACTTTGTTTGCCATAAAGAGTGATTTCAATAATAGGGTAGTTTTAAAAAAAATAGCAGTCTCGATGGGGAGGGAAAAGTAGTCTTTTTATAGTGGATTAGTTGTGTTTGTGGTACGTCATGCGCAGACGCCTGCAGTTTCCTTTTTGGGTTTGTGTTTGTTTCAGAATAGCTTGTACAGGAGCGGGAAAGTTAATTGATTACAGGAAAAACCCTAGGGTTTTTTCTTGGGCCACTCTAAAAAGTTGGGTGTAGAGGAAATGGCTGCAACCCCCGGAACTGCTATTACTCCGCGCCCAAGGCACACCCGTACACCAGACAAGGTCAGTAGAAAAAGGCCCAATGCAAACCCCCCTTTTTTCCATCATACTAGGATATAAACTGGTTCTTTGGGGTGCTGGAATTCCGGAAATTGCAATGGATATTTTAAAGTAGAATTCTATAGCGTGTGTGACTAGATATACCACCTAGGCTTGGAATTCCGACCGCACCGGGGGGCGCACCCTCGGATCTCCCCGCTACAACATACCCAACCAATTCCACTTCTTTCCACACCCACATCACTCCGGGGGTTGGGATAAAACACGATCTGGAAGAGATCAGTGTTTCGTAGAGATTTACTCTAGACCAGTACACCCTATGGTTAGTACACCTTGGTGGTAGAATCGTCAGAGTAGTTGGTACATTCATCAGCGCAACTGACACTAGTACAATGAGTACACCAGTACACCAAGCTCAGACAGCAGTGTAATTAGTATAATAAATACACTTGGTATAATTTGTACAGTATCACAGTTTGTAGTTAGTTCAGCAAGAATAATTACCATAGTCAGTATAGTCAGTAGAATCAGTAAATTAGTACACTTGGGACGCGAAGTCTAGTCAGCATAGTCAGTGTAATTAGTATGGTCAGTATAGTCAGTATAGTCAGTAAAAGCAGTCCATTAGAATGATTATAATTGGTGTAGAAAGTGTAATTAGGATTCAGCACGGTATTAATACAGTATAAGTGGTTCACGGTTCCGTGGGGTCAATTTTTTTTTTTTCCTGCGGCGAGAGGCTGGACCTTTCTGTAAATAGTAGTAAAAATAGGAATATTCAGAATCAAAACTTAACCTTGTAGTAGCACTATAGCACTTCCATTTTAGTTCTTGGTTTAACCCGCATTTTTTCTTATGACTGCGAAATGCGACTTTTTATCAACGCGCACTGTTCCACACCACTTTTCCTAATGTTCCTGGATCTAATAAAAACTCATGTAGATTGATACATGAAATAAGCATTCATGGTATTTTCAGGATATTGTAGACAATCACATTCTAGAACCTGGATATTAGGCCTCTCAAATAAATTCAATCGATTTCTTTAATCAACGATTTCCACGACCAACTATCCATCAATATTCTGATAAGACCTGGTTTAGTATTTGGTGGAATTTGAATAAATTCAATGATCATGGTTGAAAATATAATAGATAGGACTGCCATGAATGTTATTCAAAACATTGGTATATGCAAGGATTTCTCGTACCAAAAGTAGCGACTGATCTCTCTCCGACTGATCTCTCTCTGTCTAGAACCGTATAGGGGTGTATTCCATGCACACCCATATCCATGCCAACAATTCTCTAAGTCAACTGTTCATCATATAGACTCACTATAGAATCATGGAGGATATTATATTGATACAGTATTGCGTACCTATGCAGGAATACCGATACGGTGACTGAAAAGTGGGTGTTGAATCACATCAGACAAGGAATGGAAGAATTGGAAGAAATGGAAGAAATAGAAGAAACAGTAAAGATAGAAAAATAGAAAAAATACAAGAGGACGGGGGAATGGCCTCCTTTTTAAGTTGGACAGTGCGAAACCTGACACAAATGCACGGTGGTAAGGGGCTTGCAGGAGGCTGCGAAAACGTAGCCTCACTAATATATAAAGCCCCCCCCCCTTGTGCGAATTGAGCAGGGGTTTTTTTTATTAGCCTCTTTTAGCAGTGATTGAGTCTCCTTACTCATGGCACAAAGCCTGAATGTGACAGAGAGATATTAAGAGCCGAAGCAAAGGAAGATGAAACTAAGCAAGCGGAAAAGATGAAACTAAGCAAAAGGAGAAGATGAACTGAAGGAAGCAAAAGCAGCGATTATTAGTGAATAATATGGGTATTTCCCATGAAAAATGGGATATTCTCAAGAGCTGAAAAAAAATCGATTCTAAAGCGGAACTGAAATCATCAGCTCAGCTGTTGCAAATTACCCTGGTACAATAAAAGTACTATCTAATTGACCTAGATGAAGAAATCAATTACCAACAAAAAAAACAAAAAAGAAAAAATAAATGGTTTGGACACTTCTTGAAATTTAATGACCTATCTGTTATTGATAATATGGATAATATTAAGATTATCAGGTATTGATCTTAAAGCAGCATACAATAGTAATTATCACTATGGTACAATTCATCCAGGTATAACTTTAGGAAGACCAGGAAGATACAGGAAATACTAATAAATCCTAGCACAGAGGAGATATTGACTGCATATTCAGAAGATGCTGTTCCAGAGTCAAGTGCTACTCTGGCCCTCGCCAGGGCCGTATGTGCAGGACACCCACATGTCCCGAGGCCTAATTTGTTTATTTGCCTACACCAAGCTCCATACATGATACCAGATTTTCCTCAAAAAAAAAAAAAACAAAAAAACATCCAAATGATCTCGGACATGCAAACGCCTTGAAGATGCTAAAAGCGGGAGGGGGGTTGATGTCCTGTATGAAACCAAACCCAATCGCTAAATGCGAAAAAATATCCAATCCTCCAGAAATGGGTACTGCCACGCTCCATACTATTTTCTATTTCTACTTCTATTTTTATTTCTATTTCTATTTTTATTTCTATTTTTATTTTTTCAAGAAGTAATTTTTTTAAGCATCTTATCCCAACATAGAATTCCATTTATTGGGCGTGGCGTGAGCTCTTTTCTTCCCAAACCTACAATCCAAATACCAGCAACTGGCCGTTTCCGAGCCCGTTTGGGAGTCCCCAAGAGTCACGTGCCGCGCCCTTCTACCACCTTTGAAAAACCAAGTTTTCCTATTTTCCCGAACCGCTCTTTACCATTGTAATACCCAAACCTGGCGCCATCGAAAAAACAATTTCAAAATCACCAGACCTTCTTGTTGAACTTACAGTAAGTGTACCTCTTGAGGCAGCAGTACTGCATAAACACTAATAGCCTGCATATAAGGCGCATCACACACCTGCATATATTGCATCGCACTGCACCGTTCCATCACTGCACCAAACCTTACTAAACCACCCAACCGACCTGAATGTCCCGCAATAAAGAGAAGGCGCAGTCGGGGCTTAACCGGTACTACGAGCAGAAACTCCACGAAGGAGGCACCATGGACCTTGGCAACCGGCCGCGAAAGGTGCAAAGCGTCCGCAGCTTGGGCGAAAGCGAGCGGTGGAGAAAAGTGGTGATGGGCGAATTCTCGGCCCGGCTTTCAGATATTAACGACCCGTCGTTATCGGAGTTAGAAGTCCGGGCGTTGAACGACACGTTGAACCGGCTTTTCCAGGAAAAACGGGCGTGGGAACACCATATTTTCTCGCTTGGCGGGAATAACCATATCAAGTACGAGAAATCCGTGGGCGTCCGCGTGGGTCTGACCACGTATTATGGCCGGGCAAAGGATTTGCCGGAAGCCAAAAGGGAGAATGAACCCTTGCGTCCTGCATCCAAGCCGGCGGCGCCAAGTTTAAGTTACTATGGGTTTTCCAGTCCGAATTTGGCGTTGAAAATCGATGCGTCCGAAGCTAAAGTCCGTCTGGAGTTCGAGCTGGCCTTGAATACTAGAGAAAGTGGGACGTATGACCAAAGAGATGTGGAATTGTGGATGGTCCAAAAAAGAAAGTCCGAGCTCTTGCGCTTGCTACAGTAATGCCGTCGGATTGGAGCTCTTGGTAAAACAGGCCGGGATTCTTAGTACAGATAAGCTAATATCATATTTGGAATTATTAACAATTTATTAATCTTCCTTCGTATTCTTCCCCTAAGAAATCGAGACAGCCTGAAGGCCTTGTCCAACAAGGAAAGAAAGGAAAGAAAGGAAAGAATACTTTCCAGACACACCCGATTTTCTAAAGTAGGCCGGCATTTTTCGATGGATAAGCACGCCATTAACCGAGCCATTAACCGAGCCATTAACCGAGCCATTAACCGAGCCTTTGTGAATTTGGGCTCGAATGATGTAGACCAGAACCGGGTGTGTATAAGGGTCCAATTAGATGAAGGATTTGTTTCTGACGAGCTCCTGAAACGAAATTTTACAGAGATCTATACATTTCAGATTTTCACGTGATTCGGAATAATCGTAGTATATCTAGCCTCTTTAGTGTATTACAGGGGTAGGTAATTAATGCGTTGGAAGAGGTTTTTTATGGCATGTCCTGCACAACGCGGCTACATGCAGGCCATGCATTATCACAGGACGAGAAAAAGTTTGTTTTTCTAGCTTTTCCACTGGTGTAAACAGCTGAAAATGAGACTACTCAGTGTGCAGTTATACATGGCCGTATAGCCCAAAGTTCAGTCTGCTATCATTGCTGGAACCTTGAAACAGTACCCCTAGCCGACGTGCAGATAATCTCGGCCTGCATACAAGAAGCAACTCCCACTCATACAGGTATCAATCAATCCATTTAAGATTATTTCTTTAATAAGTACTTAAATAGCTAATACTCATTCGGTTACCTTCAAAAATTAAATCTACTAACGTGTGCTATATGCAGTACCGCTTCCCTTCCCACTACTTCTTACTACTACACTACAATTGCATCTAGAAAACTAGAATGAGACCTGCATCTATATCACTTTTAAAAAGGACTTGTGTCTTATACCATTAGATTTATATAATGGAAGAATTATGGAGGTTAATGAGACCTAGAATGAGTTAATGGTAGTAGGAAAACCCGTCCAAGCCCAGCTGTTCTAGTTTTCTAGTCCTCTAGTCCACCAGTGTTGCATTGAGTCTTTGGCCTCTCTAGCCAGTACACCTTAAGCAAATGCAGTTTCTCTTATTAGAAAATAGGGTGATGAAGCCGTGCTGCTTATATACAGGACATACATCTACACATATAAACTTCAATACCATATATAAAAATATAATAATATATGTATACAAACCTATAGCCAGGTAATTTGAAAAGTTATAAAAGCCAAGCCTAAAACAAAGAATCCATGGTGTAGACGGCGTGATGTCTCTCGTAATGAGCTGGTGCATGACGCAATCTAGTAGACCCGTACACCCTGACAATAGAATCTAGTTTTTCCTGTTTGACTGGGCGGATTTTGCCCACGAGTCCACGTAGCGAGGCTGTGGAATCTCATCTTCAGGTGTCAGATTTGGAGGATGACATCAGGTGACTTCAACACCGGGAGACCGGCCTTGCTATCTGCTTCAATAATGACCAGAAATCGAAAGTCATAATTTGAGCCAACTCGGGGAATTTCACCAGGCCCAGAAACAATATCTTAGGGTGTACTGGTTTATCTTAGGGTGTACTGGTCTATCTTAGAGTGTACTGGTCTATCTTAGGGTGTACTGGTCTATCTTAGGGTGTACTGGCATGGCCGTTCTTAGTTGGTGGAGTGATTTGTCTGCTGCATTGAGAAACCGAACGAGCCCTCCACCATGAAATAGGTCCATTAGCCTTTTTATGGAAGGGACTTCTGAAAAGGGTTTTGTCTATAATTATTCTACATCTAACTTTTAACTTAATATAGGTTACTGAATGCTTATGCAGAAAACTGACTATATGCAGTATATCTGACTATATGCAGTATCACTCAATAAACCACTCAGTACCATTGAACATTCCATTGAAGATTATTACTACAATAAGGAATTATTATAGACACTTTTAGATTTTTACTTGGTATGACTATTATACTGCATATATTGCTGGGAGACTGTATACAAGGCTACCTTCTGCCAGTTCTAGAGAATGCCCAACCAATTAAACAGATCGTAGCCAAAAGACTGAGGCGCCTTTCATTTCCTGGCTAAAAAATGGGCAGAAAATGGGCAGAAAATGGGCAGAAAATGGGCAGAAAATGGGCAGAAAATGGGCAGAAAATGGGCAGAAAATGGGCTAAAAAAAAAAAAAATGGGCTAAAAATTGGACTTAAATTCCTGGGCTAAATTCCTGAGTTGAAAATCCCCAGGCTTAATAAAAACAGGTCTTTCAAAAAACCTGGGCGTAAGCGAGCAATTTTAAAAACCAGAAAACCTCTCTCGTCAAATGCTAAGTTTAGCGAGCATCTATTTCTGGTCGCACGCATTGATACATTCCGGGATGGCCTAGGGGCCTGTGTGCAGGATGCGTTCTATTTTTTTTTTTTTTTTTTTTTTTTGCACCTCGTTCCGGCTGCGCGCGTCGAGAGGTGGTTCCTTTGTTGACACTTATGCCCAAAACGGCAATTTGATTGCAGGTCCTAACCTCACTTTAAACCAACCTTCCTTCAGCCACTACCACCTAAGCTCTCACAACACTTGGAGCCAAACACTTGGAGCCAACCACTCGAAGCCAAACACTGGAAGCCGAACACTGGAAGCCGAACACTGGAAGCACTCAAAACAACCCTGAAACACCAAGCTTCTTTGCTGGTCCTGCATCTGCACTTTTCCATTGCAAACAACACCTCCCGATCCCATCACAACACCTCCACCCATAATACCCAGCCATCACATCCACCCATATCCACCCATATCCACCCATATCCACCCATATCCACCCATAATATCCTTACAATTAGATCCAGAAACAATTGACCAATCATTTCAATTTCCTCCACTTCCATTCCTAGACATTCTTGAACTCATAGCTTCTTGAATAGATCCCTTCTCAAATTGATCCCTTCTTGACTTGATCCCTTTTGTCTCTTCTCCTTTGTGATTGATCAAAGACTCTTTTCCAATACATAACGCCATGATCAGAGACATCACGTCCAAGTACTTGGCGTCGCTCCAGGAAGACGCCAGCCCTAGCCGCAGCCCCAGCCGCAGCCCGTTGAAGCAGCGAAACCACATAGCTAAGCCAAGCAAGCTCGAGTCGCCGGATTTGGAGGATATGGCCCGCCAGATGAACCTAGAGCCGGCGGTCGTTGCCCGAACCCCGGGGCGGTCCCGCTTCGATACTCCTTCCGCCACGGTGTCGTCGTTTAAGAATAATGGATCGCATGGCGGCAAAAACGACCCTTTTGGCAAAAATAATCTGGACGGAAACAATGGGACAACAAACGGAAACAGTGGGACAACAAACGGAAAAAGTGGGAAAACGGAAGGAAACTCCTCACTGCCCATTTCCACCAAAGGGAAAGATTCCGTGGCGTACGAGTACCTCTGTCGGATCCAGGCCATTAAAAACTGGCTCCAGACGGTTTTGGGAGAGACGATCCGCCAAACGCCCGCCGAGCTCGTGGCTTACATGCAGAACGGCATCTACCTTGCCAAGTTGGCCAATCTCTTTCTCCCGACCAATAAACCGGTGTTTCTGGACGATTCCAGGTTACAGTTCCGCCACACCGAGAACATCAACCGGTTCTTTAAGCTCTTGACGCATCTCGAGATCCCCAGCTTGCTTCACTTTGAGTTGACCGACTTGTACGATGCCAAGGACGTGCCTAAGGTGTTTTTCTGCTTGCACGCCATGTCGTTTAAAATCAACACTTTGGGCGATTACCCTTTGATGGAGAATCTTGTTGGGCAGGCGTCGTTTTCGCCGGCGGACTTGCGGACCGCCAGCAGGGCTCTTTCGGGCCACAACTTGCCCAATTTTGCAAGCACCGATTCCTATGACATGTCTTCTCCGGGCACCAACACGTTCATGAGCGAAACGTTGGGATCTCCTGTTTCGGCCCGCAAGACCCCGGCATCGCCGTTAAGGGCTCTTTCCCCCAGCAAGGGGTTTTCTCCCAATAAGGCGTTTGAACGCCCCTCGGAAGTGGGCTCCCCTAGGAAAACGCTGTTTTCCTTGGACACGACACGGGACTCGGACAATCCGTTTTTGGAAAAGGACGCAGACCTCCGGGCCACCCAGATCCCCAACTTGCCCCCGGTCGCGTACCAATTGAGAAAGGACCCGTTGCTAGAACCACCCTCGGCCCACCGCACCTCGGACCACACCTCGGATTTTGCCCTGTCTGGAATCGAGGCGTACACGCCATACATCACCAAGCTCCAGGCCCTCTCCAAAGGCTCTCTTCTTCGTTACGATATGTTCGTCAAGAAGATCATGATCCGGTCGTACGACCAGGAAATGACGCAGTTCTACGCCAAGATCCGGGGGAATCTCAGCCGGCTCCGCTCCATCCACGTGCACCGGGGCGACCTCGTTCTTTTCGAAGACGAATTTGTTGCTTTGCAGTCTGCCGCCAGAAGGAAGTTTGTCCAAAAAAAACATGGGTTCAAAATGGTTGATGCCCAAAAATCGCTGGTGATCCACTTGCAGTCTGTCTGCAGGTCCAAAGTTATAGGGCAAAAAATGGCCCAAATCAAAGCCCACGTGGCAGATTGTGAGGTGGAAATCACGCTGCTCCAAAGTATGTTTCGGCTGCGTTTCATCCGCTCCACCGTCTCGGTTGTGCTTGAAAATAAGGCTATATTGGAACCTCAGCTTTTGGCCGTGCAGGCTCTTTGCCGAACCAAGCTTTTCCGCCAATCACAGCGCAGCAAAATGGTCAAAAGCCTAGCGCTCCAGGATTCAAAGATCATGGAAGTTCAGGCGATCATCCGAGGTGCCATTTCCCGGAACGAGATCCGGCGCAAGTTGGCGGGGCTTGGCCGGAACAGGGCCAATATCTCCGAGCTCCAAAACGTGGCCCGAGGTGCCATTTTGCGGACCAGACTCTGCAACCAGGTGCTTATAACGCTTCTTGGCGAAGATGTCAAGATCAACGAGCTTTTCGCCAAGGTCAGGGGCAATGAAATCCGGCGCAAAGTGCACCAAACGAGAACAAAGTTGCATTTTGCACCCGTTGTCCTGCAGCTAACGCGCCTCCAGTCGCTGTTCCGGGGTATTCTTGTTCGGTACCAGAACTATATTGATCTCGAGGATGTCTATGAGTCTGTAGACGAGATCATTGAGTTGCAGGCAGTTATCCGAGGGCGGAAACAGGCCCGGATGCAGGCCGAGATCCGAACGCATTACCAAAACAATATCCACTTGGTGATTCGGGCCCAATCCATCCTCAAGACCAAGTACGAGCAAAACGTCTATAAGTCCTTTATTCAGATGAAGAACCCGCCCATCAAGGTGATCCGCAAGTTCGCCAGTCTTTTGATCGATAGTGGGCGAGACTATGAGGAGGAAAAACAACTCTATGACTTGAAGGAGAAGATCATCGAAAAGTGCCGGCACAACGAGGACTTGGAGCTCCAGATCGAGAGTATCGATAAGAAATTGATGCTTTTGGATAAAAACAAGATCTCCATCGAGGAGTTTGCCAAGAACTCCAATAAGAGCATGAAAATGCCGAAAACCGACCTCAAAACAACGCAAAAGTTGGGCTCGCTTAAACCCTCGGCCCAAAAACGCATCGAGCTTTACCAGCAACTCTTCTATTTCCTCCAGACCAAACCGGTGTACTGGCTCCGGCTCTATGAACAGGAAAATCCAGCCGAAAAGACTGCAATTGATTTCTTGAAGCCTCATATCATGAATATGTTCCCCATCCCCAAAGTAAACGGGCAAGCGGTGGTCAAGTCCCGGGAAGAGTACTTTTTCATGCGGTTCGTCACCGAGTTGATGTACAAGGACTTCAAGTTGCATTCCCACAGCATCACGGATATCACCAAGCTCAAGTGCACGTTCTGGCTTGATTTTCTCATTGAGTTCAACAACCTCAGCCACCAGCGACTCGAGCTCAAGCGGTTTTTGGGAGAACAAGTGCAAAAGTTGGTGGACGAGGATGTGGACGAGATCAACTTCGAATCCAACCCCATGGAAATCTGGTCCGAGCTCCGCAACAAGGAAATCAGTATCTATGGATCATCACTCAAACGGGAAAAGGTCACTCCACAGGAAGCCATCAAGGATCAGGAGGTCAACGACCGGTTTGTGGTGAACCTAATGAACCTCCGGGACTTCACGCAGGACGTGGTCAACCAGTTATCGTCCCATACTGAAACTGTGCCCATTCACATGCGCCTTCTCATGAAGAAGATCTATGACCACAGCAAAATCGAGTACCCGAACAGCAAAGAGTACGTGCACCTTTCCATTGCCGGCGTGGTGTTCATCAAGTACTATATCAACAACCTCTTGTTGTTGCCGGAGAACTTTGGCATTCAGGTCAAGCACTCCATCTCCGAAACCAATCTCAAGTACTTGTCTCGGGTCTTGCTCCAGGTCTTCACCATGAAACCTTTTAAGGATAACTTCATGAAACCACTCAATGATTTCGTCATGGCCAGCCAAGACCAGGTCCAGGCCGCCATCAAGGCCATGGTCAATGTGGCCGACATGGAGGCCGAGTATGCCATGAACGACTGGAAGGATTTGGTGGGCCGTGATAAACCCAAGTTGACCATGAAACTCAGCGATATGATTCTGGTGGAGAAGTTGCTTGTCAAGAACTTGCAGGTGGTGCTTCCCAACTTGGATGACCAGTTGTACACGATTCTCAATGAGTTGAACGAGAAAACGTCCATCGACGATTATGTCACGTTGACGGAATTGGGCAGTCTCACGCTCTCGTTGGTTCCCAAGACCAAAGAGGACTCCATCTCCGATTATAAGCGAGACATGTTGTTTTCACAGGCCAAGAAATACCTCTTGTTCATTTTGAGGGTCCAGAACATCTCCAGCAATGATCTCTTGGAGTTATTGATCCAGGCCATCACTCCACAGCATGAGGAAAGCTTCAAGCAGATTTTGGACGAGCAAAAGGCTTCCGATAAGGCGTACCCCATGACAGCGTTCCAGCACCCACTCTTGAATTTCCCCAACCTTAGTTATAAGGAACTCAAGAAAACCACGCTCAAGATCTTGCTCCAGCTCGAGTCGTTGGGCTTGATCCACCGTGAAAACTCGTACCAGGAGATGTTGAACCAGATCGTGGTGGATATCAAGACCAAGGACCTGCAGAGAGTGTGTCGGGCCCAACAACTTTTGTTTGCCAATGAAACAGTGGCCAAATTAAACGATAAGGAACTGTTTTTAAGCAGCCAGCTCCGTGACTATAATAAGCACGTGGAGTCCATGCTCCAGGCACTCCAGCTGCGGCCCAAGGATAAGAAACTCTTCAATATCATCCCGATTTTCAGCAAGCAATACTTTTATCATCGACAATTGAAGCGCAACAACCGGTTGCCCAAGTTTGGCTCTTATAAATACTCCCTTAAGAAGTTGACGGACCAACACATCATCCAGGACGTGAGCGGGGCTCTTTATAAGAAGGTGGCCAGTGCTTCACGGTGTGAGTTCATGTTCAGCTGCTTCAAATCCGGGGAGTTTGTCATTGAAGTGGCCAATGGTCCCGTGACCATTCCGGGCGCATGCACCACCATTTCTTTGGACCAACTTTTGGCCCAGCAATACGCCAATCTTGACGTATGGAAGATGTTTGATGGAATGGTGAGTTTCAACTTGGCCCAGTTTTCCGCCTTGATTTTCTCCAAGTTCTATGACATCAAATGAGCCCCAAAAATAGAATCCATTACGGACTAGATTTATGACATTATACCCATTACCAGAAGTAGAGCTGGAAAGAAGTAGAACCACAACAGAAGTGGAGCTGGAAAGAAGTAGAGCTGGAACTATATCTGGCAGATCTAGCAGAACCAGTAAAAGTCGAGCCTAGATATCTGGACCATTTCCAGTGACTTCTGGTGTCGCAGCTGAATTCTAGTTCTTCGGTTTTGACCAGTTTTGACCAGTTCTGACCAATTCTGGCTGTTCTAGCCCTTGAGTTGGATATCAAAGATCGGATTGTTGACTTCACACACAGGCTCCCATTCCCTTTTGGGATCTGCCGGAGCAAAGATATAGTCGATCTGCCCCAGAACACTGTAGAATCGTAGTTTGTACTAGAACATTCTTTTCCAAGTCCATTCAACTTGTCACGTGACATTTGGTCCAGAACGCATGATTTTACCCATCCTTCAGGTTAAAAATCAAAGGGATTGTTTCCTGGTGGACATTTCCCTCTTTTTTTTCCGTACAATGCACAAACCAAGTCGGTCTAGAGATACCCCTGATCCTGAGCCTTCCGAAAACTAACTTAAGAAAAAAAAAAGCCATGCACCGTTCACTCTAAAGGCCGACCGACGTGACTCTATTCTTGGTGTCACTTTCCATCGGCAATCATGTCCACGAACTGCATAATAGTGAATGTAAGAGTGAATGTATGGACGGGTCCTTTTGGTCCGTTGGTGAAGGAACTGAGGCTTGTTTCTGAACATACCCAGATTTCAGGACCCGGTCGAAGGGACAATTCAACACGGCCATGGCAGGCCTTAGAAGAGGCTCTCAAGCAGAGGGACCAAAATATGGAGCTGGGTGTTCCACAAGAGAGGGTTGGGGGTCAAGGTGGAGAGGTGGCCTATGTGCAAGACCATGCTAGTGATGACGGAATGTAATATGGAAGAGGATTCGAACTGATAAGGGTTTCTTCTGATTTTTAAGACTAATTCTATAAGAGTGAAATTCTTTGGTACTTTGTACTAACCACTCATCAACAGCAAGAATTAAAAATCAGTCAGTATTAAATCAGATCAAAAAAACCAAAAAAAAAAAAAAAAAAAAAAAAAATTCCTGGTTTTTTTTTTTTTTTTTTTTTTTTCGGAAAATGCAAAGTTTCAGGAAAACAATTGCAGACCAGTGTCGATATTGGGCACGGGGTAGCTCATTGGAAATTGCATGTATAGTTAGTAATCCCATTATATCCTCTTTTGGGGTATGATCAAATACTTAAGTATCATCATTGGGTTTTAAATATCTTAACAAATAGGAATTTCGAAATTGTTAGAATATTAGAATTCGAAGAGTATCCATTCTTTGTATCCTGCAGACAATCTAGTCAATCCAGAAGTATATAAAGGGTACTCTCGGATGATGAGTATCACGGTCCGGTCTAGCTAGTCTTATCCGTTACTCAGTAAATTCTGTATATCTTGATAGACCCGTCATACCGCATAGCCTGTACAGCCTGTTCTTGTCATGTGCATAGCCGAATAGGCCGAATAGTCAGAATAAACAGTCAAATCAGTACATTCAATATCAGAATAGTCAAATCAGTACATTCAATATCAGAATAGTCAAATCAGTAAATTCAATATCAGAATAGTCAAAGCAATGAAACAAGCAGATTTTCCATTTAGTCTGGGCCAACTAGCTTTTGCAGCTTCAGTCGGTCTATTTCGTATTGTTTGTCATTCAGTCACTATGTTCTGATATACAGATAGTCCTCATAGTCAGTAATACAGTAACAGATCAATATCCATTTGAGTATTAGGATTCAGAAGGATCAGTATCAGATCACTCGAATCAGTAATCTTAAACAATAAGCAATATTAGTATCACCTCATCAAAGTCCGATTTTCATGCCAATATTTGTATCAGCTCAGTATCGATTCTAAGTCACGATCACATGTTCTCGATAGTATCAGTGACAGAGTAGGAGTAGATTATACCATGAGAGATCAGTATATAGTTCGGAGGTGGGGTCTGGACTAGTTGGTAAAAATAAGGTTGCCAAAAAAGAGAGGGAAGGGCGCGGATTTATATATAATTTTTTTTCAAGCCACAAAAAGAATCGCAGCATGCCCAATTGGGAAGTGTTTCACATTCCATCGTGCAGATGGTGTTTCACCTATTTGTGTTGCGTCGCGAGACTTGCAGCCACTGGAATATAAAAGGCCCTCAAATTTCCCGTTGTTTTTTTTGCAGCGCGATAAATTCACCGAAAACGACGGTCACGTGAAGCAGTCAGATACACATTTCCATTCAAGTTTTGGATTCCGATTACTTAAGTTTCACCCATTGATTTACAAGAAAAGATAATTAGACTCCAACAACAAGAAATTTAATTTTGTATTTCTTTAAATTAGTCTAATTGCAAAGAATACAAAATTAAAAATTCAGTTTTGTCATTTAACTTTTTCATTTAACTTTTTCATTCAACTTGTTTGAGCTCACATTAGCTTAACTGACATCAATGATGACGGGACCAAGTTGGAGTTCTTGGAGATGAGCAAGCTGACTTTTTAGAGAAGAAGAGACGTGCAGAGGAAATTTTGACCCTCCGCTTCGACTTGAACACTGGCCAAATTGGGCACTGGCCCAAAAAAAAAGAGCCCTTCTTTTTGCTTGAAAATGTATTACATGTCCAACTTGGTGATTGGTTTCGACACGATGCATTCCGTGTTCATGCCTCCTGCTGGTGGGAGAGCCTTGCTCATCGGTACAATTTGGGCCATTTGGGCCATTGGGGCCATTTGGGTCATTTGGGCCAATTTGTGGCGTCAATCATTTTATAAAGGAGCACATCTTTGCAACTGCAAGAATCGTCGCCGGAAAACATTGCCTAAAAAAGTGCTTAGAACCACTTGTGGTGAAATAATGGTTGGTCCAGACTCTTGTGATTCTTGCTTCGAGACCCACATCTGTTGGAAAAAGGATAAAGAAGCCAAGATAGAACCACCAATCCAGACGGAGAACTTTCTTTCAGGCAGAGCAATGATCCTCACCTTCATGGAAGATGGAGCAGTACACCCTAAGTTTCCATGCACCTCCTTTTGACATCAACGTCACTTTTGATGATGGAGTTGTAGGTTGTTTGTCAAGACCAACGACTTCCAATCCCAAGTCACCTGGACGGATCAGTTTTCCAGTCTAGTTTACAGTCAAATTCCTGTGTTTTCCAGTCTTTCCAGTCTATTTTCCAGTCTATTTTCCATAATAGAGAAATAGAGAAGACAAGCCCCAAGCTCTTGTATTTCTCCAAACTCTTTCTCTCGACACATTTTATGGGTTTCCGGGAAGATAAATGCAATCTGCGTTCAAACTGGCCCCAATCTCTAATCCTGGAGCCTCAAAACATTAGGATGGAGCCTAAAACATTAGGATGGAGCCTCAAAACATTAGGATGGTCTGCCTGTTTAAACATGGAAATGAAGCCCTGAAGAATTGCAATGGGATCAAGAAATAGGTCCACTGGGGCCACCGTCATGTATCACCTTGTTGAAATAATGGGGAGACCTGGTTGAAATAATGGGTTGATCATGATCTAATTATAAACCTCAAAAAAATGCACCAATTGGAGAGTTAAAAATAAGACTAGCTGAGAAAAATGGATTCGACATTCCCTTGGCGATTCCAGTAGTAGTATGATAAAGGCCATATTTTTCTCTCTGGATGTTGTGGCTGCCTCTGACCCATAAACTGACAAAGCTCGGATAAGTTTATGACGACGCTTGGACACTATTATATTTTTGAAGTGTAGACCCTGAAAGGAAATTAGGGATGGAAAAGAATAAAGGATAGTTTAAAATTCGAGGGGGGGGGGCGCCTTTTATAGGCCGTTGCTCGCTTTTGTGTCTCGCCCCCTTTATTTGCAGCCCCCAGCTATGCAGGACGACATGCTGCGAAAACATATAAAGGCAGCGCCCCCCGCCCCTCAATTCAAGACTGCAGACATAGAAGCGGCATTAAGTTTTGCAGGGACAAGTTGACATTTTTCGGGCTCAATTTGGAAACCGCATACTTCAGTATTTGCTCGGTCATCAACACAACTTTCACCTTGGACCGGGCAAAATTAAAGAAGAAGGCAGTTATATTGCTGCAAAATCGACTGCAGAGCTAAGGAGCCCAATAACGCAGCTTGAACCCTAATATGGAAGAGGGCCGGACACACGCTACTATGGCTGATTTGGACGAGCAATTACATGTTCTCGAAGACCTGGTCTGACGTGAGGTTGGACTCATGACGGAAGTTCTTCTTCATGTAGTTCTCCTGCTGGCTCCTTGTACTTTGGATCGAGTAGCAACACGATGAGATGCGCATCGAACTGGCTCTCGGGAATCTGCTGTTCTGTGAGAGGACAACTGATGAGCCTGTCTGCCTCTTTGCGCCGTTTGAGCCTGCTCTCCCCAGCTGCTTTGATTTTGATTCCTTTGGGAACAAACCCTGGGGCACACCCTCCAATTTTCTTCTCGTCCTTTTTTCCCTCGTCCTTTTTTCCCTCTTCCTTTTCCTCCTACTTCTCCTCCCTCCTCCCTCCTCCTCCCTCCTCCTCCCTCCTCCTCTCTTATCTCCGCCTCGTAGAACCGGTTCGTCATTTCCAACAGCCGCAGCGCAACAGTACTCCGCACAAGTGGCCGCGCCAACTCGGACACCTCATCTATGGAATCAAAAATCACTCGCTCCACCAACAGAAAGTCTTGCCAGTCGATGAACACATATAAGTACTGCATCCTCTGCTCTCTTCATGTCGGAGCTTTTGCTTGATCTTATTTTTCTTCATTTGAACACCTGGCAGATGTTGATGATACTTCCATGACATCAAATGAGCCCCAAAAAAGTATCCACCACAAACTAGATTTATGTCATTATACCCTACTACAGCAGACACTGTAGTCACAAGCTTTGATTGTAGTTTATAGTAGAAGAACGGATTAATATTTAAACAATTTCAAAATTCGTATTTCTCTTTTTCTTTAAATGAATGAATAGCTAAAGTCAAAAAAATAATGAATTTGTGGAGAAAAATATACCTCTATATATATATATATGTTTATTCGTGTTGCGCGTTAGCGTAAGCTTTCGCGGAAGATGTAACACTTATCTCGTTGTTCTTTAATAATATCTCTCACAAGTGTGGAACCTCTGTACACCCTAAATCATTTATATTCTGTTGTTTGCTAAGTACTAGAGATAGACCAGTACACCCTAGAGATAGACCAGTACCTCTTAGTTGGACCAGCACCTGTCTAAGTTGTTTAATCAGAAACATCCTGCATAAGCCTGGAATGCGCATGCAGGACGTGACTGCCTTGCGAGGCGTTCACGCTTAACAGTTTC
>NKZZ01001579.1:0-87814 GCA_002370815.1 Metschnikowia hamakuensis | reverse complement strand
TAATACAGTATACGACTATACATTTTGATGATACTTTATTCTATACAGTCCCTAAACCTGTTAAGTTCTAACACCATGTTAGGAATTTATTTATGACCATTAGTATGCAGTACTTAGTGGCCCTGGATCCTAATAGTATTCAAGGGACTTGAATACTATGCGCGAGCATTACGCACGTCGCTAAGCAATCTGCAAGATTGCTCCTACGAACCAGCCGGTCGGGTAACCCGAAGGGTTACCCGGTGCAGGCAGGAGAGTATATAAGAACTAACAGGTTCGCCTAGTGAGATGAAACCCTGAGAGGAATCTCTCTAAGGTGCATCATAGTATACGAATACACAAATTGATATGACTTTATATTTTATATAGTCCACGAACCTGTTAAGTTCTAACAATAAATGGACAACAAATTAAACTCAGGTTCTTAAATTTAATAAACAATTTTTTGTATTTTCTCTTTTTCTTGTGTTCATTTTTTTGTTTGGTGTTGTCATCATTAAACAAATATTAGTTAATTTAAATGCCTCATGGTCTAAACTATTGCTTTTCAAATCGAGGTAAGTCTCGCTCAATAAACCGATTTCGAAATTATACCCGCGACAGCTCATTTTTCGAACTACAACTTCAACTTGCAAACGTTCAATGCTGAGAATAAGCAGGACAAACTTCAAGCAATCCATTCGATGGGCCAGTCTTGATCAGGCTTCTACGGCTTCTGTATCTATTTCCACGAGGTATGATTCCGTAGGCGACTCGAAAAACTTAGGCCATGTGAAGAGCTTGCCCAATTTAAAAACAGTGGACGAAGTGCAACTAGAGGCAATTGGATCACCACCTTCAGCTCTTACCATCGGAGCGCCACCCTCTTTGCCGATATATATCAGAAGAAACTCACTTTTAACGTTACAAGCCGATCTTGCAAACATAAAGCTTACTTCAAAGTTTCTTGATCCATTTCGCAGACTTCTTTATGGAAATTTTGCTTCGAGGTTCCATGAAATTTTGGGCTCAACACCTTTTACAATGATGATTTCCTCAAGTGCGCCTACAATTTTCCCATCTGTTTTCAAAAAGACGACCCCTAAGTCATTCGCTACCGTGTCTGTTGATGGAACGAAAGACTGGGCTGTATTAAAGCGAGATGCCTTACAGGTTTATACAGGACCTTCCTTGAACCTTTCGATGCACAGATTGCCCTCAAAGATTTCCAGAAGATTGAGTAAAAAATTCAACTTGAACCTGAGAGAGCCCACTGGCTTGTTCAGCTGGATCAAGTCTGGGTATACTTTTGTACATGGAAGGGGAGCACTTGGTTTAGTTGGGAATGGGCTATTATACTCAGCGACTCTATCTGAGGGCGAGGAGATTGCGGTTAATAAGCAGAGCTTGATTGGAATATCAGTAAACGGGCCACATGATTTGCAAAATTGCGTGATTCAATATTCAAATCCCGTCACCTATCTGAATATAAAGCTTGCCACCCCCATACGCCCCGTGCAATTAAAGACAGCGCAAGACCTAAAAATGGAAGCAAAGTTTTATTATTGGAAAACTCTTCAGCTTATAAAACGCGCGAGAAAGACTGGTGCCAAAAGCATTGGAGGAAGTCAGAAGTTCGTTCGAATAATTGGACCCCGCTCTATTCTTCTTCAATCAGGTGCGCCTCAAGAGCTGTTTGAGAAAGCTTTTGAATTACCAAGATTGGCAACTCCATTTACGCTAGATAATTCAGTAAATACTGAAAGCGTAAAGACCTCTTCGGATTACTTAAATGTTGTCACAATCGCTCCAGGTGAGAAAGCGACTATCCAGAGCGTGTCGGACTACAAGCACTCTTTACCTCAGGTCAAACAATAATTGCTATAATGGTTCACTAAATACAACGCTCACTACATTCATGTAGTGATTTTTTTCTGTATAAGGGAAATTAAATTATGCTATGTTGATGGTGATGATGATTCTGAAGAATGCTTCTCACTGAGCGGATCCAACACAACGAGATCCGGGGATTTCGAGTACATCTCGATCTGCAGCGGGTTGGGCAATGGAAATGAACGATTCAACGAGGAGGAAATAATTGGTAAAGCGGCCTTTTTTCCTCTTCTCCGCTCCTTTTTCTTTCTTTTACGCCCACATTTTCTTTGGCTACTTTCGCCTTGAATCTTTTGCTCTGGTTGGACCTCCATAGGACTGCTTCCATCGCTTTTAGGTCCGTTTGAAAACAACAGTTCCCACTGACGATCGTGTTTTTCCATGTTTGCTAGACTTAGTTTTTGCCCATTATCCTTGATTTTAAATGACTCCGTCGACGATCCCCGGGATGATATATCGCCCAGGTCATCACTATCTTGGGAGTTACGTCGCGTACGAGTGGAATTGTCCGAATTGGAGTCGGTATTCTTGCGATTATCAGCTCCACTCAGCCCTAGCGCGCTCTCTGAGGAACCAAACACAGATGTATTTGCTGTTTGAGGTTTGATCCTCAATGACAAATCCGTTAGGTATCCTGAACCCTCAGAAGTTGACTTGTTGTCTATATCAGACCGGGATGTTCTGTCTTTATGTGAGTTGCCCTGTGTTTGACTCCATGTAAGATGTCCCATTGGTAGACAAGGCTTGGAATTTGCATTGAAGAATTGAGTAGATTGCTTTGCGAGGCCTCGGCTGCAGAATATAATCACTCTGAGGAAGTTTTCCTGGAAGTGACCATGGTGCTGATCTGAAAGTTGGCTGGTTGAAATTCGAATTATTACTGCCAAGCTTTGCATCACATGAAGCATCGGACTGTGTAGAGACTGCCGGGTTCGAGGAGTATTTGGACATGACCTTGGTAACCGCATCCACAAATTGATTCCATTTAAATACCTTCAAATCTTTCTCTATGTTCCTTGGTTTTGGATTATCCATAGCCATTACCGATTTGAAAAGTTCATTCGCAGACTTTCTGGTCACAGTGAATGGCTTCAAGGATTGCAAATTTCTGCGTATTCTGCTCTTTTCTTCGACACTAAAAGTCTCGTTGACCAAAGCCTCAAGAACTAAAAGAATATCAACTGAAGTTACCACGCATTCTTCCTTATCCTCCCAACGAATACAAGAAATAATGAGCTGGTTTGGTTTTCTCACCACGCAGTTGGGTTCTGCTTTCCTGCTATCTATCCTGAATGTGGAACTATCTTCACGGGAGAATTGCAATGAAACAAGTCTTCTTCCACTTTTCACTTCCTCAGGTGTGTGGTCTTTTGTCATATCCATAAAGTTGGGATTGACTATCACTTTAACAGGCTTGTTAATAGTGTGGATATTGTTGCGTATGAAGTTCGATGAGAGCTTACTTGTTCTTATCAAATTTGACAAGGGACATACATGAGATTCAGTCATCTCTGGTGTTGCTAGGAAGTGTCTGAACAGCAAATGGTGTTTCTTGGCTTTCTTCTAACTTAAAAAAAGAAGCAATATATTTTTTTTCTTGGATTCAGAAACTTTGAACCTTTCCTGTGCTTTTATGAGTTAGCTCCAGTAATGTTTTCTTCAAATTAATGGTTGCTCTTTGAGCTGTATGGCTTTTGAATGTCTTAAATTGTGGCCAATGCGAAAATTTTGTGGCTGGTACAGCATGGAAGTGCAGCAAGAGAGTGTAAAAATTGACATCATTGAGTGCGAGAATCAAATAATTTGGCATATAGTATTTAAATACAGTCTCGCATCCCATAGATAGCTTATATGCACGATATTGTCTCACTTTCTGCATGAGAGCAACAAAAAACTTGCCTCAATTGATTACGAGCACTACCCACAATAGGCGAAGATTAGAATCGCAGGATATAATTGCTAAATTTATTCAGTCTAGGCTTCATTAAATATAATCGGAGAGATCGTGCTCGAATGTAATAATCGCCATATCCTAAGATAAATTTTGGTCTTTCATATTCTTCACAGGCACGCTTACCAATGAAAACCACATCACATAACTCACATCGATTATTGAACCGTATAATGATTTTTTTTCTTCTCTTCGAATTTCGTCAATAAGTGGTAAATCTATTAGAATTTCAAAATATCCACGACAATATTCACCACACTGACCAAGACCTCGATGCAAACTAATAAGACGACAATAAATTCTAAATTTTCCTCGTGTGAGTGACCAAGCTGCTCTTTGAGCATCTGTAAAAGATCAGATATAACTTCAAGTCTTTGATTAAGTAACTCGACTCTCTGATTAATTTCCAAGTAACCTCTAGTTGCTTGGTAAATTGGCTCTAGGTGCGGCTCTGCCCACATGAGTTCAGGAGAATCGAGAACTGACCCGTGAAGATTGATGTTTATTCTCAAAATGAAGAGCTCTCCGATTGACTTCATTGTTTCATCCCTGGTCATTTCAACTTTGCCGGTTCGGGCAATTTGCTGAGGAATGTCATGAGTATCTTCAATAGTGTTATCTACCAACTCCTCGAATAGGGAGATCTTCACTGATTGGGCCAATGCATGTGATATCGAAAGCTTTAACATGTAATTCGAGTCATCCTTTAGAGTGATAAAATCGTTGTAAATTCTTGGCTGGTATGATGTGGTAATGTAATAGTTGAATTCTTCCACTTGGATGTCCTCAGAGGATAACTTTTCACTTTCAAATTTGGCCAAATCTTCAAGAAACGTTTGCTCTTCTTTTGGTGAGAAGCCCCACATAATGATCACACCATACTCAAAAATGAAAACATCACTTTTCTTACCGAATTCAATGTCACCTCCGTCATCGGCTAATCGAATGAGCTTCCTACTATCATCCTCGGTATCACTTCGCCAGTCCTTATAAGTGAATGGAGTATAGAGACATTCGTCGAAAAGTTTGGGTGATGTATTGTGAATCCTTCTCCTATCTTTTAGCCACCTCAATAAGTCCTTCATTTTATAAGACCCACAAGTGCAATAGGCGGTGACTCTGGGAAGAAGATCTCTATGCAGCTTTCCTAGAATTTCTGCATCCTTTCTAGCAGGTCTGTCCGTAATTTTAGTGACTTGGGAGTATACGCCACTACCCGTACCCAGCGCATTGTCAGTAGACTGTGTATTGAAGTTTGCATCCGATGAATCTAAATTGGGATCCACGGGTAGTAATTTGAGTTTTTGACTCGTTCTGCTAATTCTTTGCAACCCTATTTTAGGCAGCTGTGATATCCTGGAGCCGGTTTTGTTGGCTTGAAGTGTAATCACCGCTCTTTCACTTTCTTTAGGCCCCAAGAGGGGACTGTGTTCTGTTTGGTTGACCATACCCTTTTGTCTGTTACGCACTGCAATGTTCGGTTATCATTATCTCAATCTTTCTAGACACGTGACTTCGAGACACCAAATTCCAAAACATCTTGTTAAATAATCAATTCTGAAACAAGCCTTTTTTTTGAGCCCTTTAAGTTTCCTGAGTAAAATTTCTAAAATTCGTCACGAAAATTCAAAACATTTCGGAAGTCATGAATGTTCCCTTCGCAGATTGACTGATCTAGATTCCCATCCGTACATCTCGCCTTTTTCGAGATGATGAGATGACCTCGGAAAAAATATCTATACTATACCCGATGTACTATGGCACGGCCCACTCACAAATCCACTGAATCTGGCAAAAAGCATGCCTTTAAATCTTTCAAAGAGAGGGTTGATACTCTTAAAATCGAGCCAAGCAAGAAGTTGAACACGAGAGCATACGATTATGTTGAAACGTCTCACTTCTTGGTCACCTTGCAGCATTGGAAAGAAGTGAACCTCAGTGAAGACTTTACGGATCTCATTTTCGAAATTGAAAGTTATTCTCAGACCTTGCCACAAATCATTCATCATCAAGAAAAAATTTTTGCTTCATTACTTAGTCACATCGAAAAGAATGACATTAACTCTATCCAGCCTTTGTTGGAGCTTGTCACACAGTTCATTCATGATTTAGGACCCGACTTCATGCCTTATTACATTACTTATTTGAAAATGATTCTTGACTTGACTCAAAAATCGAATCCCAACGACTCTCAGAATATGAAAAATACGGCCAACGTGTTGGAATGGGCTTTCAACTCCATGGCATTCGCGTTCAAATACTTAGCCAGGCATCTTGTTATTGATTTGAAACCAACTTTTATGGAGATTTTTCCAATTCTCATCTTGACAAAAAATACTTACGTGTCAAGGTTTTGCGCGGAGGCCTTTTCATTTTTGATCAAAAAACTGAAGCAGGATGCATTTCAAGACATTATTGATTATTCATTTTACGAGCAAAGATCGGAGCTTGAGACAAATCATTCTTACAGAGAGTCTTTGGCGATTCTCTTCAGTGAATCTATGAAAAACACAGCAGAGACCTTTCATTCAAAAGCAAGTACAGTTTTAACGGTTTTAGTCTCTAGTGCTCTTGATAGCGCAAAGGGCGGTGATGCGCAAATTAACACAGTATGCGACACACTCTTGCAAATCTTAAAGCACGGATCAGTGGACTCATGTGAAAGATTCTTCATTCTTTGTATGGATATTTTTGAGGATGTGATCAAGGTGGCTGAATCTCATGACCGACTTCGGAATATTTTGATTTTGTTGATAACCATGTCATTTTCAGACTCTGGAGATAAAATACTGAACTGGCTTCGCTTGTTAGATGTTGTCAAAAAAGTACTTAACAGAGCAGAATATCTTTTGGCATCTGATGAGACATTGCCTTTTTCATTATTGGCAACTACTGCTCATCTTTTCACAATTATTGTCAGAAACTCGGACCTCCAGACCTTAAACAAATCCTTCCATTTTATGGCAGATTATTTATCATCAAAACCTGATTCGCGATACTTTTTGAGTTTTTATGAGCTTTCATTAATGACTTCTGGAGATAAATTAATTACTTTTAGTGTCAATAAGTATCTCCAGACTGTTGTCAGTCAAATGAGCACTGAGAGGGACATGCTCAGTGTCGCTAGGTTCATGATCAAGATTGGGGGTTGCTCTGGGTATGACTTTTCGAATGTAATTGTACCGGCACAAGTTCTGAAGCATCTCTTTGAATTAATTGAACTGGAAGCCGAGACTTTGGAAGACTCTACTTTGATAAATCTCTCTTGGAAATTGAGATTAGCTTCATATGTGCCGTCAAATGCATTGGAATCGCAATTACTATTAAATGTCTTGGACAAGATAAACTCCTCGCATCTTACGAACTCTTTGTTACTCAATGGTTTGAGAGGTGTCACTTTGAATCTTGCTATCTCAGTCATGAGTCAATCCGATGAGCTTCCTAAGATTTTAGAAATAGTCAAAAACACAATGGCAAAGTCGAAGCAATCGGTCGAGTATATTGACAGTCTTAAGACTTTAGTCGATGTATGGCCTGAACATGCGAGTAACTGCATAAACTCCGATTTCGATTTTTTCAGAATTCAATTAGCTTCGAATCTCAGTGCTCCAAACATAAGACTCAGATGTGGCACAATAGATTGCTTAGCGTCCATTTACAAATGTGTCCAGAAACCATTCCCTTCCTTCTTGGTGAATATCCGACTCGTTGACCAAGTGCCTCTCGAAGTTGGTAATGCAAATGATATCAAGTTAAGAATTCGTGTGTTGTTCGATCAGTTTGTGAAATCTAGACAGGTGGGGTATGAAGAGAAATCAATGTTCATAAACTTTATAATTGGCATTTTGTCCAACAATTTCCGTCCATGTTGGCTAGCTGTCTATGAATTTCTTCCAAGTCTTGCTAATTCTGGTTGTACTGATTTGCTTTGGGATGTTCTAGTGAGATTCATAGGTATGAGTTATGGAGAGCAAACTGTTTCATGCCCAAATCAGCAACCCATGTCTATTGACTCTACAGACTCAGAAGAAAACCACTTCAAAACCTCTGATGACAGACTCAATAATAATATTAAGGTTGCATCTTCGACAATCTTTAAACTCACTTCCGAGTACGAAGCATCAGTTTTCAACACAATTAAGGAGAATTATGATTTGGAGTACAAGACAAATATGAGAACTAGAGTTATCTCCGCTTTACAAGCGGCGCAGTTTGTCGCTCAGCTGCATGGATCCCAGCTCATTGAGATTGTAAACGACTTGTACAATTTCACAGAAGATGAATCTGTTGAAATAAGTGATTGGTCTGCGAAAGACAAACTTCAATTGCTTACCACTTTTGCCAAATTCAAGAACTTGAAGAAATTAGAGGGGAATGACATACTTTTCACCCTCATTCTAGAGAATCTTTCATCCAAATTGCCGGAGGTACAGAAAGAGTCTCTCAATATCGTTTTTGCCTGGAAAATAGTGGAGATTAACAAGTATAAAGATGATTTGAAAAATTTACTCGATGACAAGTTATTCCGCGATGAGTTGCAGCTGCTCGTCAGCAAAGACTCCGACTCCATGATTGAAGATTCTGACAGGGTTCATGTTATGCCAATAGTTTTGCGGATTCTCTACGGTAGAGCTAAAGGTTTAACGAACAATAATCACAAGAACAGCAGAAAGTTTGCTATAGCTTCAGTATTGCCAAATCTACCTGATGAGAATATTCTTCAATTCTTATCAATCCTTACAGAGAAGATTGCATACTCAGATTTTTTTGTTTCAAAAAAACTTATTCTTGCGACTAATAGAGATATCCATAACATGCAAGGGTATCTCAATTTGTTGTTCGAAGTTTTCAACGGCTTGGGCTATAAGTATGCAAGTTTACTCAAAGAAACGGTAAAACCCTTGGTCTTTACATTGATAAGTGCTCAGAAAGTTATTGATGTATGCAGAGATAACGACTTATTGATGAAACAAGCTAAGAGTTTAAGACAAAGCGGATTTAAGTGTCTTGATCATTTGTTTAAGATCACTTCGGGATCATACGATTGGAGCGAGGAGTCGGATTTGATTTTCAGTGCAGTCGTCAAGCCTCGACTTGGCAATTTTGCACAAGAAAATTTACAACAGCCTTCAGCCTTGTTGCAAGTCATGCTTGGATGGATGGGATCCACGTCACTTCTTCCCTTTTTGTACTACGACAACTTCGCTCCAGTTGCAGCATTGATGCGCTTGCTTTCACATCCGCATACCAAAAATAATGTTCGCTCTGAAATCTTGGATTTCTGCATTTCTGCATTCACAAGTAAGGTCATAAATGATGAAAAATTTGTTACTGTGTTGGCCATGATCGTGGACTGCTTGCTTGTCTTGTTACCTTCTCTTGTTCAAGATTCCGAGGAAAGGGAAATAAACTCTCGCTCTGCAACATTATTGTTGCTTGTGATTGAGGGCAACTTTGTGTCTGACCAAGTTTTCATGAAGAAATTAGTGAATTCTTGTGCTGCTGCCCTTGATAAACCCCCAACGCAAATCGCAGCAAATGACAAGATCAGTATTCTTCTCTCCCTAATTCCGATTATTAAACAATTTGAGTGCTCCTTCGAAGACATGAAAGGACTTTATAAATGTGCTGCGAAGGCTCTTCGTACATACAAAGACCGAGATGTGCGGGAGTGTTTGGTCAAAATTTTCGGTGCAATTGGCTCAAAATTTCCAGAATACGCACAAATTGGGGATTTGTTGGCTAATCTCAATTCCTATTCTGCTACCAGATTATCAGAACCTGATTTTGAAAGAAGATTACAAGCATTCAGAGTTATCAATGAAGATATTTATAACGACCTCACAGCGCTACAATGGACACCAGTGATGTATTGCTGTTTGTATTTTATGAATGATCCTGATGAACTTGTTATTCGATCAAATGCAGCTTTTACTATAATGCGGTTCATCGACTCCTTGATCGGCGATTCTTCTCTTGACGCCGAAAATGGTACCTTTTTACTTAATTCTGTGATTTTACCTCAACTTAGAAAAGGCCTCAAAAGAGGTTTAGAAGCTGTTAGGGATGGTTACATTCGAGTTTTGTCCCATTTGGTCAACACCTATGATCTAACAGATGAGTTTACTTCGATGAAAATTTTATTATCTGATGATGACGATCTTGACTTCTTCAAAAATTTTACTCACATACAATTATCGTGCAGGTTAGATGCTATCAAGCAGCTCAAAGAAGTCAAATCACGCTTGACTTCAAATGCAATTTATTACTACATATTGCCTATGACAGAAGCCTATACAGCTTGTCGAGATGAGAGATACCGAGATCTCTTGGATGAGACTTTGATACTTTGGTCATTCTTGGTGAGGTCGTTGAAATGGGAGCATTTTAGACAATTGTTCAGGAAAAAAATTGCTGCTGTGATAAAAGCTTCTCCTCATGAAATGAAAGACGCTGTGCATTGTGTAATCACTCTATCGAGAGGGCTTTTCGAGTCTATCAAAGCACTGAGAAAAGAAAACGAAAACAAAGATGAATCTTTCAATAATTTGCCTGAGGATACTGTTCAACTAGACAAGCAAATCATGGAAGAGTTTTATAATCCGGTTTTGAAAGTTTTGAAGGTCAGAGATGATAACACAATAAGCGCTCGGACAGGTTTGCTCGAGGCCGCAATCAACTGCCTTCTCTGTGTTTCTAATAGCATTGCTGAACCGGCTATCTCTGGCACTTTGACCAGCACATGTCAAGCATTAAGATCCAAATCGCAAAGTATTAGAGATGCAGTTAGGACTTCATTGAGTAAAGTGTCGTCGATATTGGGACCCAAATATTTCAAATTTGTTGTGAAAGAACTTCGATCTGCCCTTACAAGAGGATCACAAATTCATGTCTTGAGTTACACACTTCATAGTGTTTTGGAAGCTACGAGAGAAACTTTCACATGTGGTGACTTGGATGGGTCAGTGTCACTTATAGTCAGTGTCATTATGGAAGATATTTTCGGTGCCGTAGGGAGTGAAAAAGATGCCGAGGGTTATACTAGTCAGATGAGGGAAGTTAAGGCTAGGACTAGTTTTGAATCAGGTCAAATTCTTTCATCGCTTATAACCTTACCACACTTCCATTATCTCATTGAACCGATCAAAATGCTCTTGAAAGAAAACCTTCCGTTGAAAACAAAGAAAAAGCTAGATGAATTGATCCAGTCTTATTCTACTGGTCTTCACAAAAATCCCAATTCCTCCAAAATTGATATTTTAATTTTGTGCTACGAACTTTATTCTCAGTCTTTGAATGACTCCATGAGCGTCAATTCAAAAGATAGAAAAAAGGCTGATGATCACTTTCTCGTCAATTTGAGTTCCAAGACAGTCGAAAATAATTTTGACAGATCGCAAGCGCTCTACACTATTCAAAGATTGAGTTTTACTTTATTGAAGTCAGCTTTGACTAAACATGAATCATTGCAAACAGTGCCAAATTTAGATGGATTTTTGCCCAACATTGAAGCAAGTTTACATTCAGAAGATGAGCAACTATTGGTTTCAATATACAGGGTTTTAGACATCATTGCAAGGCTTCAGTTTCCACAATCCAAGGATCCATTCTTCGAAAAGACGGCACTGAGAGCTTTTGAAATTATTCAGAACATGCCATCTACCTCTAATGAGCTTTGCCAAATTTGCTTGCGTTATGTCGCTACTATTGTGACTCACAGAGGCACAGTTGGAATAAGTGACACCGCAATAATATACTTGCTCGTGAAAATCATGCCAGATTTGGAGGATCCAGAAAAGCAAAGTCGAGCTTTCAATTTTTTGAAAGCAATTATTGCCAAGCATGTCATGCTCCCAGAAGTATATGAAATCATGGAGAAAGTCTCAACAATCATGATAGTCAATCACAACAAGACAATCCGAGACACTTCGAGGAATTTATATTTCAAATTTTTGATGGAGTATGAACATAGCTCATCGAAACTTGATAAATCATTCAAATTCTTGGTCAATAATTTGGAATACCCAACGCAGTCCGGAAGACAATCAGTATTGGAACTCATACACTCGATTGTACTGAGCGCTCCGCCCTCGCTTCTCGAACAATTATGTGCGAGCTTTTTTGTTGGATTGGCTAATGTGGCGGTTTCCGATGACTCCCTGACTTGCCGTGAAATGGCATCAATTCTCATCACTGAAATTATCAAGAAGGTGAGCGAGGATAAGTTAGCTCCCATCGAGAATTTCTGCTATTCTTGGATTACTCAAGATACTAATACTCTTCTTAGGAGATGTGGTCTCATTGTTTACAAATTATATGCATCAAGCAGAGGTTTTGGCAGTAATCTCATGCTCGATTCTGCTGCGTATAACACCACTCTGAATATCATATCATCTGCAAAAAATGGATCCAAGGATGAAGAAGCAGAATGGGAACTAATTTATACTGCCATGAATGTCTTTTCATCGATGTGTGAATATCACGGAGCAGAAATCTTTTCTAAGGTTCACGAAGTCATGTGGATGAATTTAATGGAAACCTTATTGTATCCACACAGTTGGGTCAGATATTTAAGCTCCCGCTTGATAGGCACTTTATTGGGCAATTTGGATAATATCTCTTTTGAAATTTCTGATCAACAAATTCAAACTATTGCATATCGATTAGTCAGACAGCTCAAAGCACCGGGAGTCTCCCAGAAACTAGGTCAGCAAGTGGTAAAAAATCTCATAAAAATTGTGAGTCGCTGGGAATCTCAAGGAACTGCATTCTGCAACACCGTTGAACTCGAAAATTCTTTGCCCGACGATGAAGTCCAGGCATACAAGCTGGCCACGGAATTCGTCGTATCTAAAATATGTTTTTTGATGCGACAAAATATTGCAGAGAATGACTATGTTGCAAAACTAGCAGCCATCCAGCTAGGTGCAATGATATCTCAAATTGCAAGTCCAGAAAGGTTGACTCTTCTTGCCAAGCAGTTGATTCATGGACTTTTTGTGATACTCGAATCTAAACCCAATACAGACGAAAAAACGGAACTACAAACCATGGCAAAAGAATGCTTAAAGATCATGGAGAAAAGATTAGGAATATCAAAGTTTGGAGAGATTTTCAACTCAGTGCGTAAAGATGTTGATGACAGGAGATCAGAAAGGAGGGCTCATAGAGCACAATTGGCAATCAATGCCCCTGAAATTGCTGCAAATCAAAGAATGAGCAGAAATGAGAAATTCAGACTGAAGAGAAAGCGTGATCGGGATGAAAAAGGACCCCATAAGTCTAAAAAAAAACGCACTTCAACTTGATCCATGCTAAACTAAAAACTAAAATAAATCTCAATTTCAAGCACATCATAGCAAAGCATAATGTATAAGTAACGCTAATTTTTTAAATCCACGTATCAAAGATGTGGTAAAAACCTATTATTTTTGCCATGCCATAATTTCAAAAATGAACTCACTGCGTCGAAGGCTCTTTACCTACAGCGCCATCAACACCATGGGCATCAAAGATTTCGCCTCGTTTTAAAGCATCATTGGAGCTTACGTGCAAAGTTCTTTGTGGAGCTTTAACATGAACACCTCTCTCTTCGAAGCCGTTAGGTCCGAGGCTTGTCTGACTGCGCTGTTCCACATGATCGAGTTGCCTTCCAGAGTTGTTGCCTTGAATCTCCTCTCCATCCTGCCTATTTTCATTCCTTTCTTCAAGATCATCAACCCCAACTTCTGGGTTGTTGGTTTTTTCCTCACGACTATAAGTCACCACGCCTTCATCTGGTTTCTTTGAATCATGAAAGCTACCAGACTCGGACCTAGAATCATTTAATGCAGCACTTTCTTCATCCCGGTCCAATTTGACGTTGTTTTCATCAACATTCATGTCAGAAATCTCGTCGAAACTTCGCTTTTTGTTGCTATAAATTTGCATCTCCAGCTGATACCTTTCCCTGTCCTCTAAAAATAGTTTCCAGTATGGCATACGTTCTCTTTCATCCATTCCCCTCCAAATTTCTGTCAAGATTTTGGGAAAGTCCATTATTGGTTGCCCTAAATTTTTGCGTTCAAGGCCAGCTCTAATGTTCTCCCTTTCTCTCTCACAGAACATTAAGTATGCATTGGTGGGTCGCTTTGGCATGTTAGGATCTCTTATCTCCTTTTTCGATGAATTCAAGCTAGGGCAATCTTTGGGCTTTACGGACTTGTATTTGTCAATGCATTGAAATTTTGTATCTAAATCCTCATTTATCAAAAGTGGCTGTCTGAACTCGGATTCGGTGTAGCCTGATATATTATTTATCTCTTTGGTGGGAAGCTTAGACTCAAGTCTTTCCAATAGAATGGAATACTCTAGCCTTAGTCTTCTTATCGAATATCTAGTTCTTGATAATGCTAAAGTCGAGATTTCGTTACTCTCCTCAACTTCGGCAATCCTTTTTCGCAATTCATTGCACTTTTGCTTAAATTTTTGTTCTTTCTGTTAGCATAATCCATTTCTTTCAGGCTACATGAAGCAGAAACATACCTTCGCTTTCAGGAGCAGTGTCTTTGATGTTCACCATAACTACTTTTCAAGTGTTCGTGATAAGCGAATGATTGAGCGTGAGACAGTAATTTTGAGTTATATGCAGTATCGTCAACAGGGAAGCTACATTTTGTTTTTTTTTTTAATACTATGGACTAGCAGCTGAAATACAAACTTCGAATTTACCTATTTATTTATTTTTTTTTTTTTTGGCTAAACGTGTCACATTTGAATCGAATTCACGCGAGATACAATTTCGAAATCAGAGAGCAACTCATCAACGTCCGACATGCTGACGATATCATAATTATCTTCCAGCTTCAGCTCCCGCGCGGTGTTTGAAAACTCTAAAGCACTGACACTTATTTCCTTATTGGGATTAGGTAAAATTAAAGTGTGCACTGGTTCTGTGATTTGATTCAGTTCAACAAAGCAAGAGGGAGTGCTCTGAACGCTAGTGTCATCATCAATCTTTGTCAAAAGCAATTTTCCACTTTCAGATTTGTGACTAAGTTGCCCTCTTTCCAGAATAAGTCCCTTCTGCAAAGAAAATTGAATTGGATATCCAAAGTGACAACTGTTGATTCTAACATTCAATTTAATACTTCTTCCTGGCTTCATCACTTGATTTCTCTCGACCAATGTAGATGACTTTGCATAGTCACCACATTCAACATCAAATCTAAATCCGTCGATATCAAAACTGCGCTCGCTCATATTTTTAATCACAGCATGCGCTAATGACCTTCCTATAGGTTTGAATCTAAGCTCTAGCAAAACTGGATCTAGGGTCTGTTTCAAATTTTCGAAGTCGTTTACGACAGTTCCCGAATCTTTGGCCATCATTCGTTTGCGGCAATCCCTCTCCACTTGATCCTCGCGTGTGTGTGTGAAATCATTCTCGTTTCTAATGAGTGGCCCCCCATAAATCTTCTGTTGGAGAATTTGAAAAGGACTCGTGTTTGCACTGAAAGGATGGACACTTTCAAAGATGGGCAGTAAACCCCATTTACCCAAATCATTGGGAGAGTTAACCGCAATCATGGGGTGGCTTTTCTCGTGAGACCCAGAGACCTGTCCGGATGAGAAACAGCTTGAGCAGAGATCATAGTCATGGCAAATTACGCATTTGTACCTCACCCCGCTTATAGACTCGGGACCGAGACAATCACAAGCGTCGCAAGAGATGTGTTCATGTGTATGCTTGACAGATGACGAGCTCAAAACGTCGTCTTTTTGTTGATCTATCTGAAGCCTATCTCCGTCCAGGGACATATGCTTTTCAAAGCCTTTTTCGAAAGAGTAAAGTAAAGCGTTTAACAATTTCAATCTGTCTAATCCATCGACTTGATCTCTATGTCCTCTGTCAGTGAAAACGATAATCTTTGCTCGCTTTTTGACTTTCATGCTTCTCTTGAATTCTCGAAAATCTTTTTCTGTGTTTAAAGGTACAAAGTTTTTATGTCTCTTTGACAAGCGTTTAACTTCGAAAAGCTCCAAATCGCTCACCCCTGTCCCAGCAAATATGAAACGAAGCAAGTCCAATTTGGAGTTTAATGCAAAACTCTCCTTATTGTCTAATTCAATCATTTTATTTTCGACATCCTTCTCTGAAATGACAAAAATATTGAGCGACATACTGTGGTACCTATGCTTTTTCACAAGGAGGTGATTTGATAAGAAACAGGATAACCTCCTTGTATGTACTGCATGTATTCTGTCGCAGTGGTGTGGGGTACCCAAATCAATTTAGATGCTCTCAGAAGTTTCCAAGTATCTGTTTTTTCGCAAAATGCCTTACCTTGGAATTTGAACTTAAAGATCCTTCGCAATAACGGTATAAGTGTTCGAAAGCTCTCCGTAAACTTCATGAATGAGATATTTCTGCAAAGCTCACGTTTTAATGCGCGATTCTCTAGCTTGCATGTGAGGATTTCTGTAGTGAAATTGAGTGCACCTGCGAGAGACTCACTTGCAATACCAAAAACTTCTACATTATGGCAGTCCGCTTAAAGCAAAACAACTTGAGGCTTTCTGGTGCTATTACTGGTGCCCTCATTATCGGGGGTGGCTTTCTTCTTTTAAAAACGTTTCCACACATTAAAGCAGCGTTCAAATCTGGTTCATACGAATCGAAAAGTAATCTTGAGGAAGATAACACCCCTTTGCCAATGGAGGCTGATGGAAAAGAAACAGACAACTTCGCTAAAGAGTCTATACCAATGCACGGTGATCAAAATTTGACTGTTAATTCCATCAAGTCCAAATTACTTGAGGTAAGTACAAATGAAACTCACAATCAAAAAGACAATACTAATTACTTTAGAAAGAAATCAATCCTCCTCCCAATGCTACTCATGATGAGCTTGTCGCCATACTTGAATCTACCCAATAGAGTTTTTCGTATAAGCATTAGTGTCCTTTTCGCAATGAGGGTGATATTATTGAAACTATTGGCGATTTTAAGTCAAATTCTTGGGCATTGATATGTTTGGAGAATAATAACTTATGTACAAAGTAATTTTAATTTTTTTACAATTTTTGAAGGGAAGCACTTTAACTGGGGGGTAATCTAGTCATTTCTGTGAGTCCATGCTTGCAATGCATCCTCGAAAATTTTTCTAGTCAACCCCTTTTGATAATTAGCTATGTAGGCGAAGCTGCAATTTATGGACTCAACATCTCTGTTTCTAGCTTCATCGTCGAAAAGAATCACGCTTCCTGCGCTAAGTTCTCTCGAAAGACCCAACTCTTTCATGCCTTTAGTTATATGTTTGATTTTAGTCCCTTCGCCCCATTGCAAAGAGTCAAACCAATCTTTCAAAGGTTTGCCATCGATCTTAAGTAAGGAAAGGATTTTCTCTGCAATTTTTGGTGTGGGTGTCCGGCTTGCTGAGATAATTTTCACGTCATTTTCTTTGAGTTCCCTAATAATTGACACCACGTCTGGAAATAATGACATATTGAAGCCCGAAGCATCAACAAGCACTTCATCGCCTACCCTTGTGACTGGGGGATCGACATGATAGTCACACCACCACGGCCATAATGTATAGTCGAGATCAAATACCACGGCAGTAGGGTACGAATAATTCAACATGCTTTAAGGAGAGATTCTGGCAGAGAGAAAGTCTCGCCTCCAAGCGCTTAGTGCGTCAACCAAGAACTTGAAAACGAGAAACTTAATAAGATCTTTGAAATATAGCACTAGTATATGTTCTCTTGAAAAGAGATACAGTTTCGATGGATTTGTTTTTTTAAAACAAATTTTAATTACCGGAAAGGTTTTTTTTTTCAGTATTTTGAAAATTTCACGATTCCTTCTGGATTTCGCAAAAAGGCATCATCAGTTTGTGGGACCTGGCGTTTCGCGGCAAGATCATCTTCATACGCCTGTAATATAAAGACCACAGCTAAAAGAACTTTGTTTCGAGATGTTACATCTTTATTCAGGTCTAAATTGGTTGCTGCATCAACAAAAACCGAGAATGTGGATGTTTTCCTGGTACGGCTGAATAGAACTTGGGTTTTTTTGTGCTCGAAGGTGCCGAGTTTATTAGAAGATATGAATCTTGATCGGTCAGTAGGAGCAAATTTTATGGGGAATATATTGTGCAACTGACTCCCTAATAATTCATTATTCTTGTTTACCTTGCGATCTAGTCCTAAATCATCAATTAGACTTACCTGCTTCGGGCTTAAAAGATATAAGTCATATCTGAAATGATTAACATTTGAAATTTTGCCTGTGGCTTTGATAAACCTGAACCTGTCATTATCGATTTGAAAATCTACAATTGGAAGCCGAGAATGTGAGATTATTATGATCTCCTTATTCGACATTTGTAGTCTATACCGAGAGTAGCCCACGAACTTTTTTTTAAAAACATCAGCGATATGCCGATTATCAACTTTTTCGTAAAGTCTATCACTCGCCTCAGGAGAGGGCAAACAATCATAAATGCCTAAATAGTTGACTTCCCCTATGCCAAAATTAAAACTTCTTTGGCAAAACATTAGAGGTAAGCCAATTGACATGTTCTGATCATACTTAGCACTCTCAAAAGCTGGATCGGATTTGTGCAACTTCTTGTTCTCTTTGTACATTCGCATGCTCCTCTCTGAAGTGAAAATCTTTCTATTGTAATCTAAAATGCTATCACAAACCATAAAGACTTGCTCTGTTCGTGATAAGTGATATGGCGGCGGGGCATTCTCTAATTGCTCCATTGTATATCGTAAAGTTTATCCTACACTACACGCATCTAACCATATCAAGCACAAATTCATATCAAATATGCAGTACTGAGTATTATCAACTATCTTCTTTTTGTGCAGTCCTCAAAGAGATACACAAGCACATCCGTACATCAGCCCTACAAACTCCATCAGCGAACATCACAACTCTAACGACTTCCAAAAAACGAAAAAAACAAAACAGTAGAAAAAGTTCAAAAGTAGAAAAAGTTCACAAATAGAATAAGTTCGAAGGACAAAGGTCAAAACAAAAATTCAAAATCTCAGGACCTAGATTAAAAAATACGTGAAGAGTTCTTCTGAGACTCCCGAAATAAATCAGCACTTAAGAAGTTCAAAATTAGAAAAAGTCAGACGTAGAAAAAATCCGAAAGTATAATATGTTCAAAAGTAGAAGGAGTTCAAAGGACAAAGTCCGAAAGAAAATTCAAAGTCCCCGAACCTAAATTAGAAAATACGTGAATAATTCTGCTGAGTCTCACAAAAATCAATTAATAAATAAAGATCCTTCAATCGATTAGTCTTCCGATGTAGAGAACATGAATGCATGAGAGATTATGCTCCACAAATTAATTTGTAGATGAAATTCGGAACGAGAAATTTTCAATGAATTACATAGACTCCAACGTTGCGTTAGGAGCCAAAATATAGTTCGTCTTTTCGGAGTATGAATACATTTGCAAAACATGTCTAAGAGTTTTTTTTATGGGTTCGCGGATGTCTCGCAACGATTGATTTCCAAAAATCACGAATCGTGCTTATTCATTTTTTTAATACTGTGATTTTGAACACATATAAATTTGCTAAGATATCAGTTGTTGAAACTGACAAATTGGTTTGAGAGAATTGAGTCACCAGCAGCTGTGGTATCCACAAAGTGATTGCCAAAAAGATTTAAAGGTACATTCGGTGGCACCGACTGCATTAAACTGGTAAAAACTTGAACGTATGGTTGCGCATATATTGTCGGCAATGGAAAAATTTATTGGTGTTCAAGTTTAAAGTGACCGCTTTTGAACTGCTAGCTTGATATGAATCTTCATCTCACGATGATTGATGTCACTATACAATAAATCCCCAACCCATATAATTCTTTTTGACGTTGAACTAATAAAAACAATTTTGCGTGACCGAAGCAAAGTATTAGTAATGATAAATCTTAATCCGACCAATCAACTCGCTGAGTCAAAGACCAAGCAGCCTCCTGGTGACATGTATGGGCATTCCAGCCGGAGCAGATTTCTAGTTGTACACTGATTCCGTCACTTTACAAATCAGTCGCTGTCTTCAATTACTTGCAAGAAATATCAATAGTTAAAATTAACTCGATAGAAACTTTTAACATGAAATTTCGCTAAGCAGTAGTAATTAAGTGGCGCCTTTTGACTCACACATTTCTGTGTAACCTATTCAAGATCTATTTGTGGTATATTCAATACATTTAATAGATATATATTATCAGTGGAGAAATGGAATACCGAAAATAATTGTTATAACTGATATTGAATGCGTAATTTTTTGTAGTAGTTCGACTTCAGTCTGACACCTATCCAGGATACTTTTTGAATGACTACCAATGCTATCCACAAAATTTAGTCTTTCCAGCTTCAATCGATTATAAAGGTATACGGATTGAACTTGGCAATTACGCACATGAATGATAGACCCATAATGTAATTCGATATATAGTGTTGTAATTGTAATTTCAGGTTTGTGTTGTATATGTGGGGTATAGTATAATCTTGCTGAAGAGAGCGTAATGGTGTTAAGGGTTTACGATAAGGAATTTCTGTTGGTTTAGAGGTATTCCTTGCTATGTCTGAGCATAGTGTTTTAGGTGATATGGGATTTTCAATCCATATTCATTGACGTTTGGTGCTTCTCTAACAAGTATGTGAATCGGTTATATAAAAAATTCGAAGAGCATTATACATATGTCGTAGCTACAATTTTGGGGTAGAAATTTTTGTTAGGCAAAAATTGGTGCAGTGATTCCACGTTGTTTCCAGTTGATGGTCTTACAATTGATTCGAAGAAGAAATAACCGTTGTGGTTCAGATTGCGTGAATTCAAAAGTTATATTATTTTATGTTTTCGTTGGTTGGGAAGAGAGTGCGCAATTGTCGTTCGAGGTGGTTTCAAATTTGGTGAGTGCGTCCTGGTGATTGCAATGGGATTGAGCTTACAGATCGAAGAGAATTGACCCTATTGTTTCTTTCGGGTTGTTTTGTTTGGTTGACTCGCAACATTGAACAAACGAAGCACGCCGAGCGCCAGCGTCAGGCTGGAGAAGCTATCATTCATTTGATGACAGTAGATTTTGTGCTACATTACTTTTTTATTTAAACAAATAATATTTGGATAATGGGGAAAAAGTCTGAATTAAAATTTATGTTTCGAACGAACTTGTGCTGAATAAAAAGTATGTTTCAATGGTTATATGTTGGTTGTTCCTGTGTCTGTGATGTACCCATCTTTACCCGACGTCCAAAAAAATCAACTTCCACGTCGGAATAGTGTGGGGGCAACTCTTCACCTCTATCTAGCAATTTATCTTTGGAAGAGCTCGGGATACCATACTGTGGTAGGGACGCCAACCCTCGTTGACCTGCAAATTTTCGATCGCTTGTAGAAAAAAATCCATACTTTCTAACATTAGCCTCGATCCACACAAAACCAAGCTGGCCCAAATTTGTTTGGAATTTAGCATTACAGGAGAAGCATCCAATAGCAGGAAACATATCGAGGAAACATCCTTTCATCACGTCCATAAGTTTCTTTCCGTTTCGGGTAATGAAGTAAGTACCAGATGACACGACATAGCCAAATCCGACTATGTCTGACTGCCTTAAAGGTGGGAGAATTTGAGCATTGAATACACTCTGTTCGCCTCTGTGCTGTTGTAGGGGTGTAGGAAATGGTTTATTAATTTTAAGATTGCCTGTCGATTCGTAGGCGAATGAAAATTTGTTATAACCAGGGAGTCGGAACGAGCTTGGATAAGGCTTTGTGACAAGTCCAACAGCAAAATGGGAATTTGGTTCATCAGAGAACTCGTACACTTTAACTTCAAAATAGATTGTATCAGAGGTTCTATTTTTGGTAGGTAGAGGGTAATTCAAGATAGCAGTTGCTGTAGAGTATGATAAGTCATTATTCAGGAAGCTTATGTCGGTCCTTTCTTCGACAGAATATCTGGATGTCAAGAATTCCCGTTCTTGTTCAAATTTGAAGGCATCAATCCCATAATCCTTGATTAGTAGATCGTCATCTCTGGTAAAACTCTTGCCCCTCACGTTTCCGTTCATTGGGGGATTATTTTTCAGGAACTCTTCTCCCCTGATGAAACTTCTTTGCTCTTCAGGTGATATGGTCCCATAATCATATTCTTCTGCTAAATGGAATAGTGACTCCTCGTCGTTTAAAAACCCCTTGTCAAGATCTCCGCTTCTAAAACTGCCAGCAACCAAAGATCTTCGTTCTTCAGTATCATCATTACGCACATGTATAATGAATCTATACGCTAGTATGATGGCAAATAGTATACATGTTGAACACGAGACAATTATCGTAAAACGTAACATGCTCTAATATAACTTTGGTTAATATATGCTGCGTAATTCCATGCAGCGTGTATGTATACACACTCGATTACTGCAGAATTCGCGATATACTGAAACAACACAGAATTTATTGAGATACAATTGATTGTTGATATGTGCTTGCAAAATTTATGAGAAGAAACCTTGCAGTTTCAAATACTCGACGACTTCATTCAACACAGAGGAAATGTCAGTCTCTCTCAACTTGAACTCCAGAGCCTTGCTTCCGTCCTCAGCCAGCACGAAGACAATGTTGTCTTCCCCGATTGCCTTCACGAAAGGCTCAAAATCAGATGTCAGGTTAACAATAACACCTGCTCCAGACTTGATCAATTCATTGACTAAGAATGCATCCGCATAATTCTTGTTCAATCTGGTGATTCTGCGGCCGCCTGAAAATTGGTTCAAAATAGATTGCATTGCTCCAGAAAAATGTTCGCCGATTCTGTCAGACTGATCTCCTTTCACCAACACAGCGAAACCTTGACTGGAACGCGGTGGGTAGCTTTCTCTTAAAATCTTGACGACCTCCGGGTATGAGAACCATTCAGGAATTTCAGAACCATCTCTCAAACGCTTCCTCAATTCTGTTCCCGAAATGTTTGCTGTCTTAACTTTAGTGGTATCAATAGTATCGATGGGAGCATAACGATCCTCTTCCGGCAAGTAAGTGACCATTCTGAATGGCACAATGTTCATCTTAGAAGAAAGTTCGTCTTTAAACAGTTCCAATAGTTCTTGTGCATCGTAGGGTCCATAAAAGTCAATGCCCTTTGAATTGGATCCAGGGCCAGCATGGTCTCTGCCCACGATAAAATGGTCGACACCATAATTCATACGAATCAATGCGTGCCATAAAGCCTCACGATCACCCCCCATTCTCATAGCTAAAGGCAACAATGAGATTGTTGCCAAACCTTCGGGGTATTTCTTTAAGATCTGTTCGTACACCTTAACTCTAGTGTGGTGATCTATATCACCAGGTTTGGTCAACCCCACAACTGGGTGCACCAAAATGTGACCATCCAGACCGAGATCATGGGCTGCTCTAACAGTCAACTCTCTATGCGCTCTATGCATAGGATTTCTCGTCTGAAAAGCTACAATTTTTTGAGAGTCCCATCCTAAAATCCTGAACTCTTCTCTCAATTCCGTTGGGGACTTCCTAAGAGAGACGTAGTCATAGTGGGTTGGATAGTCCAATCCCTGGATCGAACCTCCGATGTAATAGTCACCAGCAATATCGTTTAAGTACTTGACAGCCGGGTGTTCTGGGTCACCTCTGAAAACTTTGAGACCTTCGATTTCCTTATTTGGCTTGTAAATCGACTCGATAGTGAGTAAAGCAAGAAACTTTTCGTCTCTTAAATCTTGTAACACAACCTTATCCCCTAAAGAAAATTGACTTGCCACCTTGGATGAAACGTCGAGGGTAATAGGCATTGACCACAACAACCCCTTTCCTGTAGTCTTGTCCTTTACTGACGACAATCTCATGTCCTCGACCACAGAGTTATAGTCATCCTCATTCAAGAAACCCGTTAATGGAGAGAATCCACCATTCAAGATTAATTCTAAATCGCAGAGTTGCCTGTCGGTCAATTTAATCACAGGCAATTGCTTTTCTTTTATATCATTTAAAAGACTCTGTTTGATGTCTTTGTCTCTAATTACGAGGTCATTCAATGCCCCACCATGTGGACTTGGAATCGGCATAATGTCACCAAGTATAAATGTATTGGGTCAGAGAAATTTGACCACCGGCGAGATAGTGACAGTCATGTCAAAATCATACAATTGCACGTGACTTCTCTTAGAATGAAATGGAAGACGCGCGTTCTACCTATTCGTTGCAGCACCAACAAAAGCTTCAGCAGATTTTGTAGTAACAAACCTACTGGATACTTTCAAAGAGTACTCTTAACTCAAAAAATGGCGGAATAAATCTTCTCAGAACTTTGTTTTTTTTGGAGAGACTTCAATAATCAAGCCATTGAAATTCCCTTCGAGTTAATTTATAGTAAAGTCATATGTAGACTACTAGATAGGCGCAACCTTACGCGAAATTTTGAAGTTCTGCGAACCGGATCTGTGGGGAATACTGTCGTGTCCCTATCACAAAGGGGACTCCTTAATCAGCACCGACGAAACGAGGAAATTCAACCAAAGACATTAAGCAGGTCTGCCAAAGATTGAGGGCTTTTAGGAATATAAAATTTTGGACATTGTGCTCCCATTCCATTCATTCCTCTGTCTCTTTCCCCTCAGTCGAGTTAACTATTTGTCATTTGCCATCGGAGGTGTGTCTACCAGCGGTTGCGGCCGGAGGCGCACTCCTGCGTAATAGTACTTAAGGACCTGTATTTCCCGAAAGTGTCGCCACCCACGTTTTACTTTTTCAGTCTAGATATTCTTTACTAAATACGAAAAACATGTCTGCTCCTACGTACGTATATTTTTATACTTGACAAAGATTATCCGAGTGGATTGCACGGCCTTCAATTGTAGCTGACTGTGGCTCCTGCTCTGAAATATTTAGTCTTATACAATTATGGACCTGAAACATGTTATGTTTTGTACCCCTAAAAGCATTTATCGAATTTGGCATTTATCGAATTTTACTAACCACCTAAAGTGGTGATATTGGTTTAATTGGCTTGGCCGTCATGGGTCAAAACTTGATCTTGAACGCAGCTGACCATGGCTTTACTGTTGTTGCATACAACAGAACCGTGGCCAAAGTTGATGAGTTCTTGGATAACGAAGCCAAAGGAAAGTCTATCATTGGTGCTCACTCCATCGAAGAGCTTGTTGCTAACTTGAAGAGACCAAGAAGAATCATTCTTTTGGTGAAGGCCGGTAATCCTGTTGATGCTTTTATCCAACAATTGTTGCCACATTTGGAGAAGGGTGATATCATCATTGATGGTGGTAACTCTCACTTCCCGGACTCTAACCGTCGTTTCGAAGAATTGAAAGAGCAAGGTATTCTTTTTGTTGGTTCAGGTGTTTCCGGCGGAGAAGAAGGAGCTCGCCACGGACCTTCTTTGATGCCAGGTGGTCACAAAGACGCATGGCCTCACATCAAGGAAATTTTCCAATCAATTTCAGCCAAGTCTGATGGTGAACCATGTTGTGACTGGGTTGGAGATGCTGGTTCCGGACATTACGTCAAGATGGTCCATAATGGTATTGAGTATGGAGACATGCAGTTGATCTGTGAGGCTTACGACTTAATGAAGAGAGTTGGTAAGTTCACTAACAAGGAGATTGGAGATGTTTTTGCTAAATGGAACAAGGGTGTTTTGGACTCTTTCTTGATTGAAATCACAAGAGATATTATGTACTTCGACGACCCAACCGATGGAACGCCCTTGGTGGAGAAGATCTTGGACTCCGCTGGACAGAAAGGTACCGGAAAGTGGACCGCAATCAACGCTTTGGATTTGGGTATGCCTGTTACCTTGATTGGTGAGGCTGTCTTCGCTAGATGCTTGTCGGCCATCAAAGGTGAGAGACAAAAAGCTGCTGAGGTCTTGACAGGTCCAGTTGTTGACGAATCTCCAATTGCTGACAAGCAAAAATTTGTTGATGACTTGGAACAAGCTTTGTACGCCTCTAAGATTATGTCGTACGCTCAAGGCTTCATGTTGATCAGAGAGGCAGCCAAGGAGTACAACTGGAAATTGAACAACCCTGCCATCGCTTTGATGTGGAGAGGCGGTTGTATCATCAGATCTGTCTTCTTGGGTGAGATCACGAGCGCGTACAGAGAGAAGCCTGACTTAGAGAATTTGTTGTTCCACCCATTCTTCCAGGAAGCTGTTCATAAGGCACAAAAAGGTTGGAGAGCCACTATTGGAAAGGCAGTTGAATGTGGTGTACCAGTGCCCGCATTCTCTACTGCTTTGTCTTTCTACGATGGCTACAGATCGGCTCAATTGCCAGCCAACTTGTTGCAAGCTCAAAGAGATTACTTTGGAGCTCACACATTCAAGGTCTTGCCAGGCAAAGAGAACGACTTCTTGAAGGGTGACTGGATCCATGTCAACTGGACAGGTAGAGGTGGTAACATCTCTGCCTCTACATACGACGCTTAAGACGGCTAGATTTTGTTCGCACAATTTAGCTAAATAAGTACTTGAAATAGAGCTTTACTATCTATATATCTTGTAATGGATCTCTTCTTTCCCATTCCAAAATTAAGTCATCCTTGGGGAAAATCGTAGCGAAAACTTTGATTTCTTCAGACAATGGTGTGACATGATGCTTTATGTTGGAATGCATGAGAAATTTACCCAACATTCCAATGAACATCATCATGACATATTGCTGACCCAAGCAAACATGCGGGCCAGTACCAAACACCAACCAACTACGTTTGGACATATCAGTTGTTGGGTTTTCCCAACGCTCAGGAATAAAATTGTCGGGATCTGGGTACACCTCAGGATCATGCAAAGCCGGGTATAGGGTAGGGATGATCATCGAGCCCTTTGGCGCAGTGTAATCCGCTGTAACAGGAAATGGTTGTTTCACAACATAAGGCACCATCAACACAGGAGGTCTGTAACGTAAAGACTCTGTGACAACGTTACTTGTGTACTTCATTTCATGAATCAAATCAAGGGTCAAGTGTTGGTTGGGGTTGTTTGATCTCACAGCCATTTGTTCCTTTCTGATCTTCGAAACGACATCAGGTCTGTCCGCAACAATTTGGAATAACCAACATGCCAAAGATGATGAAGCATCCTGAGAAGCGAACAAAAAAGTGAAGATGACCTCAGAAATTTCTTTGTTTGTGAACTCCCTGACCAATAACTTGGAGTTAGGATCTTCTGAATGGTTTTCTCTGGCCTGCTTCATTAAATAAATCCACTCGTCCATGACACATGTAGGGTCACGGCCCTTCTCATTGATATCAATCTTAGCTTGAGATGCACATTCAGCAAAAATATTCATCGTGTCATCAGCGATTTTCTTACCATACCAAGTTTTAGTGTAAGGGATAATAATTGGGAAGTTTACCAATTCCAAAGCTGCCGTGATTCTAAAGTAGTTCTCTGCAATGAGCTTTATTTGTTCCTCAGTAATAAAGTCACCACAAAATGTTCTCAAAGACAAGGCACATAAAAGCTCTCTAAATTCAGGGAAAAATTCCTTGGGGTTCTCATAAGAGCAAAACTTGTCGAGGTAATTGTCCATATACTTCTCCATAACCGGGAGATATATTTCCAAGGCTTTCCTCGTGAATAAGCCATTCAAGGACTTGCGGTAATCAACATGGTCTTTGCCATCCATGAAAACCCAATTTGTAGGCCTGAGAATCTTTTTTGCTACATCCACAACGCAGGGCTTCACATATCTTGGCGACAGGAGAATCTTGCGTGCAAGCTCCCTAGTTGACGCTATGATGACGAATTTGTGGAAAATTGAAACACACGACAAAGGCCCAGAGTTCCATTTTCCCAAATATTCTTCAAACTTCGGATCCAAACTCTCCAAAAATGGGCCAATAATGGGCCAAACTTTGAGCTTGGGTCCCACAATACTACCCTTTCTAATTTGGTACATAACCTGGTCATAGGTTAAGATTCCAATAATCAAAGTAACCAGTATCTGCCACCATGAAAGTGAATTCCAAAAGTTTGCCGAGAACGACAAAAAATTTTTGGAGTTGGCAGCATCAGAATATGAGCTCAAAAAGGAGGATGTTCCATTGAAACCCATGTTGCTCTTTTATTAAAAGATTCGTTGAATTTTTCGAGCGGGAAGAGCGGAATCTGCGGGAGTTTATATACGATGTGTAAACAAAAGATACCTCGTATAGGTAACATGCAGGTTCTTTTCTTATTGGTTTATTATGCTCCCAGAATATCTATTTAATAACAAAATAGAAACAATTCGAGCCTAGAATGGTACTTTGTGTACTATAGTACTTTTCGAGATTCAAAACTGATTAGAGGCCGTCGGAATATGTGAATTTTTCGTTTACAAAATGACCTTATCGTTAAATTAAATCCTCGTGTTTTAATGCGCTTGCACAGATTCGAGAAAAATGTGCAAACCTGCTTGGTAACAAATTAAGATTTGAAGGACACCTTCCGTTAATTCGAGTTATCATCAAAATCGGAGGTCTTAACTTTTTTTTAATAGGCTACACTACTCTCTGAACTTGAGATATGATTTTAAGTCAATAGATTCTAGAAATTGATCACGTGACACACTCACGATGAGATGAGTTTTTGTCATCAATATATGCAACCACATTTTTCATCAATATCCTCATCAAACATGGGTAAACGTAAGGCTGAAATAAGAAAAGATAGAAGTAAGAAAATTAAGCTGGAGGAAAATTCCTTACTTACTTCTGGTGCTTTTACCGGAAAAGCCTTCGCCGGGGAGTGGGAAAATGATGAACAGTCTTATGAACTTGTTCCGCGTCGATTGAATTTGCAAGAAAGACAAGAAGGTTTACCTATTAAAAGAGCTGGTAAATTAGAACGAGTTCTTAGAGAAAGCGTGGAAGAAGATCCAAAGACTCTAGAACTGAGGGCAGATCCATCCATTTCCGTGAACGAGTATGAGGATGTTAAATCGGAGAAGGAACTCGAAGATGATGAAATCTCACCATTGCAAAAATTACAGCAGTACAAAGAGCAAATCGCTAAACTTGCCTCAGATTTAATGGAGGATCCAGAGGAAAACATTGATCACTTGAAAGCGCTTATTAAATTTACAACATCCCTGAATCCAGCTACCAGTCAACTCGCGATTTTGGCTTTAATCCCAGTGTTCAAAGCATTGGCACCGGGCTACAAAATTAGACCTTTGACACTAAGTGAGCAAAATGAAAAAGTGAGTAAAGATGTCGGCCGCTTAAGAAAGTTTGAGCAGAGCTTAATCTTGAATTATAAGCAGTATGTTGATTTGCTATCCAGGCTTGCTCGAATTCTGGCCCTGAACTCTATAAATAAGAAGAAAGATACTTCTCAGCAAGTCAAATTAGGTCACATCGCAGCTCGAGCCGCTTGTGAATTATGCTTGTCGACTTTGAGGTTTTTTAATTTCAGAGATGAGCTTATGACTATTCCTATACGGAGGCTCAATAAGAAACCACAGGAACGTTCAGACTTACAGACTTTTACCCGCTGCTTGAGAACATTGGAAACTTTACTCAAAGAGGATAGGGAGCATGGGAATATTACACACGACGTAACAAGAATCATGTGTAAAGTTGTGAGAGATAAAAAGTTTCGGGTGGATGAATCTGTGGTCAACATTTTCTTGAGCTTATCGCTTTTAGATGATCATGATCCAAACAAGAACAAAAAAGATGGCAGTGTAAAACTCAATAAAAAGAATCGGGTTCATTTGTCTAAAAAGCAAAAAAAAGCAAGAAAAGAAATGAAAGAGATTGAGGAGGAAATGCGCAATGCTGAACAAGCCATTACGGCGAAAGACAGAGAAAAGTATCAAGCAGAAACTTTGAAGCAAGTGTTGACGTTTTATTTAGAAATTTTGAAAGTCGGGTCGACTGAAATTCACGAGGACTCACCTGCAAGATCATTGACCGCGGCTGTCATGGAAGGTTTATCAAAGTTTGGGCAGATGGCAAACTTCGACTTACTTGGCGATTTTCTTGAAGTATTGAAAGAGACGTTGAACAATATAGTTGAAGAACACACTTTGCGGACAGAAAGTTATGGTATCAGAATGGACAACGATGAAATGACAGGCGGGGTCTACTCGAATGACGAAATAAGAAAGCTTCTCCTTTGTATCACTGCAGCTTTCACATTGGTGCTTAACCACGGTGAAGTGGGAAAAATGCCCATTTCCTTCGATTTGTCCAGATTCATTTCCACGCTTTATTTGGTCATTTGCGACGTCAGTGTGAGCTCGGACTTAGAATTTTCCCATAAGTCTTTACGCTTGGCTGACCCTCTCTCAGACTCTCAAAATGCGAACAAGCCCTCGGTCAATGTCTCAACTAATGCCGAACTTCTTTTGAAAAGTCTCGACCTCGTGTTTTTCCGATCAAGGAATGGCAGCGTCGCAAGAGCATTACCATTCACTAAGCGCTTATACATTTCTTCTTTACAAACTCCAGAGAAGACTACAATTGCTATTTTGAAGTTCATCGCAAAGTTGGTGAATAAATATGGCGATGGACTTAAAGGACTTTGGACCACAGACGAAAAAATTGCTGGCGAGGGAGATTACATCCTCGGAGTAGAGAAAGAGGGTATAGAAGTGGATCATGAGCGTACGAACATAGGTTCTGCAGTTTTATGGGAAAATGTTTTGCTTGATAAACACTATTGCACTATCATCAAGGACGGTTCAAGAAGTTTGATGAATAATAGTAAAGAGGCAAAATCCAGATAGTTTCATTTACACGACTAATTTAAATGTCGAGATATTTTCATTTCCAGTATTTACTATATGTGATTGAGCTAAGTAAGTGGCACCAACTATCCTCGTCTTTATGGATGATGCGATTCGCATCACACTTCAGGATGATAATGCAAGGGTCATTTTACGAGATTCAAGTTCTCGTAAACAGAGCCAGAGTTTTTGAATAGATCACTGGCTTGTACTCCTTCACCGGAAGTTTCATTGGCTTTCAACTGTTGTAACATCAATCTAGCCTTCTCTCGTTCTTTGAAACCGTGCAAACACTCAAAGTAGTCATCGAAGACCGGCGTACATTCTTTTTTAGTAGCTGTGTCTGCAGAAGTGTAGCAGGCAACAAGAGTTTGAAATTCGTAGAAACACTTTCTCGTGCCGCCAGATCTGGAGTATGGTTGCATCTTCAAGATCACTGATGACTAGCTTAGAGTACTTTTATGTACACTTCTATTGGTTCTCACTTCTGAACACCGCACGTCCCTCATTTTTTCAATCCTGGTTTTACCAGTCAGGTGCATATACAAGTAAAGGAGGAAAAAGGCTGGCGGTTTGTATGTAAGTGTTTTTACACTGGCATCAAACGATGTCATGTTATGTCGCTGTTTTATATTTACGTGTTTTTAAACGAATGCTAGCATCCCCTTGATGCACTCTTTGACCTCATAATAGAGTTGTCCGATCATGCCGTCGATGACGATATCTCCCGAATCTTCACCTTGGCTGTTTCCTAGTGAGACCTTTCTGATAGCTATCTCATTATTCACAACTAGAGTACCCTCACCCTTGAATTCTGCGTTCAAGTTAAGGCTCAAAAGCTTTTTCTTAAGTTCTGGAAGTCTCACATTACCGATAGCCAATTGAGAACCAAAATTTCCTATCGATTCATCTGAATTCTTCGCTGCTTTACTTTGAACCGTTGACTCACAGGTAACACCCTCCAGGTTGGATTTCAAAATTAAGCGGTTGAATCCATCAGTATGATGCTCAGAATTCGAGTAAGCCAACTCCCCGCGTACTTTAGATATCCTGTAATTTCCGTCAAGTTTTTGCCAATTAATCTTACTGGTAAAGCCGTCATCGAGAGTTACTTCAAATTCACTGTACTTTCCGTGCATGTCGCTTCCCACCTTGACTGGCTCATTTGCATGCACAACGATTACCCTAACCTCGTTGTTGTTATGTTTCGAAAGTCCCTTGCGAGCCATGCTCAACAAGTTGTATTTCGAAGAATTTGAGGTATAGGTATCAACTTTCAGCGTACTTTGATCCATTTTTTGTTTTTGAAGTGAAGACAGAAGTAGTTTGCGTCCATCAAGAGCCTCTCCTTCGATACGAGTATTCGCAAAATCAGGTAAAAGTACCAAATTTTGTGGCCGTATAACAGACAAGATCATGTTCAAGGAGCGTAGATCTACCAAGCCAGAAAGGTCCACATATGATAACCCGCATCTGACATGTAAGTCCAACAAGTTATTGAGCCTTCTTTCTGCAACAGGTACTCTTTTCACAGGCATAAAGAGAGTGTCAAGATTCTTCTGAAGAAGTTGATTGTTTAATTGCTCCTGGGGCGTTAGCTTGTTTGTGGTATTTGGTCCCTTACCATCCTCATGTCTTTTGCCTCCCTTCATGTTGCTTTCATACTCGCCCCAGCTACCCTTATCATTAAGTTCAAACTTACGCTTGCTCTCACTTATGAGTTTGTTATTAGCACTGTTCTCATCATTTTGCTGGAAATTTTTGATGTCAATGATTTCCCCATAGTCATCGAATTTTCTTTTCTTACCATTGAGGAAATAGGGAAACATAGCCTGCCTAGGCTTTAGCTTGTGAGAAATCCTTATGTCAACGGGCTTTTTTCCATCCAAACTTTCAATGATGTAATCACCAACGAATGCTTCGTGGCTATTCAAAGCATTATTATTGTCAGCTTGATCAATTTCCAATGTAGGTGGTAAAGTATCTGACGTACCATTTTGATTGTCAGCTTCATCGTCGCTTGAGTTGTCATCGTCAGATGATAAAGAATCGTCTGCATCCTCATTGAGCAAATTCTTATTTTTCTTGTCCCTGACCTTTTCGATAAGCTTTTGTCTTCTCAGTTGAGTCACTTTTTCTTTAAATGCCGTAAGTTCCTTACCGGTGAGTTCCTCCTCAATCGACCATTCAGCTCCAGAAAAAGACTTTTCAAATGGAACTGGAATCCCATCCTCCGCAACACCACTATTCTTAGAGCTTGCAAGCTTGAACCACTCCGAGAATAGTTCCGATGTAATTGTGTTACTAGACGTAAGGACTGTTTTCTCTGTTAAGATTATTGTCGTTTTCTCGTCTTTACATAGAACTCTCAAAGCTTGAGTTGAAGGCTCACAGTCTCCGAAATCGAGCCCCGATGCAAAAACAATCTTCGGTCCCGGTAACTGGACTAGTTCTTGAGGGTCCAGGAGTAAGTCAACTTTCGATGGCTCGAATGGCACCCTGCTATAAGCTCTATCTTCGGCCGCAATACCTTCGTATTCCTTTATAAGGGCGGATGACATCCAGTCCAAAAGATTAGAAGCATAGCTTAAAACTTTAGTACCAGAGTATGACAAGAAATATACCGGGATGGCTGCACCTTGAAGGTTGGCTAAATGTTCGTCAACAATATGCAATAGTTCGAGGAATCTTCCTGAGATTGCAGTGGGGAGTAGGACAGCTCCTCCATTGGCTAGTGTGGCATCCACAAGCTGCAAGAACTTCTCTGAACGCTTTTTGTGAGACATAGGAGATCCAAGATCGGTTCCTGTTATTAATGTTGTTGGTCTCACAAGGGACGGGAGAGGGCTTCCTGTCGTTGGAGAGAGAAAACTCGCGCTATTCAAGAATGAGTCCTTCGAATGATTCCAAGTCGGAGCATAAATTACTTTGTCCAACTTCTTCTTTATCAACCAAAATGCTCCTCCCAATGTGTGGCCAGAATTATAAGCAGTTAGCAAAAGCCTATTTTCCAACATAGTCATATTTTGAAGATATTTGACCAGAATGATTTTGTCAAACCATTCGTCGACGTCGCTCACTTCCGCTAAGGCTCCTTTCAATGGTCCCAAAAGTCCCTTCGATCTGTAAAACTCAACTGTTGCAACTCTTCCCAATTGACTCACCGCCAAAGTGGCATAAGCAGGGACTGATGACATTATCATTGGAAAATTCATACACAAAATTAAGTAACCGCCAATGAATTCCGGTGTTGAGTGTGATAGAAGGATCAAATCAATCTCGCTCAAGTACTTTTCCATGAATAACACGTCGTCAGGACTGTCACCATTCCATCCCGGATCAGCGAGGACTTTTACATCGTTTTCAAAATCAATTAAAGAAGCTTTAAATTTGAGTTCCGATCCTGGTGTTGAGAGTAATGTGAACGAAACCATGACTGCGTCTAGGTGGATGGGAAAGAAAGTGTTGGAAGTATTTGTGTGCGAGATGCATATACACTCCGAAGAGGGTGCGAGACAAAGTCGACATCAACTACGGGCTTAGTGCAAGGCTTACAAAAATATTAAAATTACACAATAAATTAAAAGCTATAAGTTCCCTGTATTCACCTTTCAAAGTTAATGCTATTTCTAGTATGATAGGACACTAAGGTTTCCGCTTGAGTAAGCCCGGGAACACCATGAGTAGTGGATATTCTTTCTAAAGAATTTCTTCCTGCAGATTTGTACTCCCCTCTCTTTATCATTTCAGACCTTAGCTGGCTAAGATTTAAAGGTTTCTTCAATAGTTGCTGGTTGTATCTCGTCTGGTCATTAATAGTATTCTTTCTGGAGACTGTGGTTCTCCTCTTTATGGTTTTGAAGGCTCTTGTGATCGCAAGATTCGGCTCTGACTTTTGTGAAGATGCGTCAGTATCGATACACTCCTCAATCTTGTGAAGCAACTCAGTATCACCCTCATTAAGCCTCTGTAAAATGCGATGTCTTTCAACATCTTGGGTGTCTGTTGGGTCATACCCAATTGGGTAATCTTTGTAGTCGCCAGCAGCAGCCCTTTCTCTGACAATATCTATGTCTCTTGGAAAAAAGTTTCTCTTCAAAAAATCATACGTGAAACGGGGCATGACACATAAAATGACACCAACGAAGAGACAACACCAAAAGCCGAGAGTTCCAAGAACCTGGGCACCGGCCTTGTAAAACTCCCCAACCCAAACACGGGCAGACCAAACCCCAGTCCAGAAAAACACGACTAAGATCGACAATGCATTTATCAATAAGGTAAGCCAGTCCCATCTATATTGTTGCAACAAAATGTAGAAGTTGCATGCGGTAACAGACACCGCACAGACTAAGACACCCATCCAAAACCGATGATCGACGGGCAAACCTTCATGATTTTGAAATGTGACATAGTAAAGCAAGTATGGAAAAAAAAAGGACACAACAGATTGATAAAAGCCATCAAACATATACCACACGAACTTGAATTGTGACCATTCCAAACCTAAAATTCCAGCCCTGTATAATTGAGGGACAATCAAAGAAACCGAATCAGAGACATCTTGATCAAAAATTGCCAAAATGATAACCGGAAGGGATGTAAAAGCCAAGTTGTAAAACATCAAGTAAGTGTACTCATAAAGGTATGATCCATCAAAGTTGCTGTAAATGCCGTACCAAAAACAGGTGAAAGTGAAGATGACGTTTTTGTAAAAGAAACAAGGGACCATTTCAGCTAATCTCTTGTATGACCATCTTCCATGAACCAAAAGCAAACGCACAAGGAACCGGAATTGGCCAATCGCATAGTCGGATGACATGACAGCTTGCCTTCCCTCCTCACCAGCAATACCAACTCCAACGTTGGCAGATTGTATCATGGCGACGTCATTTGCACCATCTCCAATAGCCAAAGTCATCACATTGAGATTATCTTTGACAACCTGAACAACTTCTGCTTTTTGGGATGGCGAAACACGGCAACAAAGAACTGATTTGCAATGTTTACCTAATAGTAAGAATTTTTGTCTGAGTAATGAGTCTTCACCGAAAACCAAGCTCAAAGCCGCACCATCGATAATTAGCGCAATATTTGAAAGCGGAATAGAATGATCAGCCCTTGCGTCCTTGATCGCAGCTTTGACGTCCTCAGGGTTTGAAGCCAGAACTCCGAAGTTATCCTTTAAATATCCTGTGATTAGGTTATCAATATAGTTGACATCATTCTCTCCTTCGGGCCTCACCACTAGCAATTTCATATCATTCCCTAGTAAATTACAAGAGAACCCTATGTTGATTGCAGTTTCAATCCTGTCACCAGTAAGAACCCAAAGTTTGATACCCGCACTTCTCAATAAGGAAATAGAATCAGGCACACCTTGCTGAAGGCGATCTTCAATGGCGGTACCTCCAAGAAGAATAAAATTGTTTTCCAACTCTTCATTCAATGCATCTATGATTGCATCTTTTGAGTCATCAATAGAAGAGTTTGCTTCTTTGAATCTTGCAAACCAATCTCGAAAAAAATTTTCGTCAAGCTTCTTTTGAGCAATGCACAAAGTTCTTAACCCTTCCGTGGCAAAATCTTCCAAATGCAAGGCTGTCTTCTTCAAAACATCATCAGAAGTTTCAGAAGAAAGGCGTTGATAAATAACATTATCGGCGCCTTTAGTATACGCAATAAGCGATCCATCAGAACATTTCAAAACGCAGGTCATCCGCTTCCTAGCGGATGTGAATGGAATAATATGAAGAAGCTCATATTCATGCTCTTTTCCATAAATAGTCAAACTTAGAGATTTTCTCTGTCTTTGACGAAAGGATATCCCCACATCCCTTGCAACTGCGACTAATGCGGCTTCATCCGGAGACTCTGCTTTAAAATCCAAATAGTGTGGATCATCGACATTGGTCTCCGTGACAACAGTATGACAGAGAGCTAAAGCTAACATGAAGTTTTCATTGGCCTCCTTCTGCTGATTATCTGAAATTTGCGGAGAAATGGTGTCTTCCGTGTAGTCACTCGAAATGAAGGTAAGAAGTTCTTCTCTAAACTGATCATTTTTGATATGAGAAGATAAGTTTTCCACCATCCTCTTCATATCTTGATCCATTGCAGTTTTCCAACGTTCAGCTTCTTTGACGACATCCAACCCATCTCTTTTATCCATTCCTTGTTTTGCCTCTGTGTATGCCAACCCGTATGACTTGCCGGCAATTGTGCATTTCTTAAATTCCATTACATTCTGCGTCAAAGTTCCAGTCTTGTCGCTGAAAATATACTCAATTTGTCCCAAATCGTCCGAAATACTCCAAGATTTGGGAGTGCATGGAAAATTGAGCTTCTCGTAAAACATCTTAACATCGGAATAGATGAAGAAAGCCTGAGCAGTTTTGATGATCTCGATAGAAATGTATAAAGAGATCGGAACCAAGGATTGATAGATGATAAGTGCCACGAAAAATGAGAGAACACCATTTCCAGCAGAGGTTGGGGAATATGCCTCGAACTCGAAGTAAATTCTCGAAGTTCCATTGTCGTCATAAAAAATACCATTTATGACACCAGAAACGAAACACAAGACGAATAAAACGACGAAGTTGATGATGACTGAAAGATTCAACTCCCTAGAAATTTTCGAAACTTTAACAGGGGAGATTCCTCCGTTAAGCATGATTTTCGACTCCAATCCTGTATAGACGACAAGGCCGATGACCCACTTGGTATTCCTCAACGAACATCCTCTCAAAAGAACATTATCATTCGTGATCGCTTCTTTTTCATCAGAGTTTACCAAATGACCCAGTTCATCGTAATTCTCATAATGAAGTGTACCTTTGAAGGTATACAAGTGGGGGTTTGGAGCATCACATTCAATCCAAAACTTAGTGTCACCCAATTCTTGGGAATGTTTTATAGCAGAGCCGCAGTGAAGACTTGTTTTGTTTTTCAAATTCGTTTCACCATCTAGATTTTTGGTTTCCACATAACAGTTTCCGTCGATATCAGAGCTTGAAACCACAACAATGTCAGCTGGAACCTCCTCATTCGCACGAACTCTGATAAAATCACCAACGCTTATATCTTTCCACTTCCGGTTCTTGAAAACGGACGGATTTCTGTTATCTCTCTCTGACTCTTTTCTTAACTCGGGGTTTAAGAGAGAATCTGGAGGAGGTGCAATTCTTTTTCTCGACCTCTCCAGATGAAAAGATTTTTTGTGTCGCCTTGAATTTGTTGAAATTCTGCGTTCGCTGTAACTATGATCGGAAATCACTGTTGATATTCTGCGCAATGCATATTCTTCATGCTCTGCTTGTTCTCTGGCAAACTGTGCTCTCCTCTTTTTTCCCGAAAGCATAATCGTGAACCTCTTCATGACTTTAGGTACTGTTCTCAAGAGCCGAGAACAACTCTTTTTAAATCTTCTCCAAGGACCAATTTTATCCTTGGCGGCATTGACATTATCAAATCCTTGTAATAGATGGATAGGGGTGTTGTTCAATTCAGTATCACTGGAATCTCTTCTGTAATCCTCGAAACCGTCTTTGATAGCTGTTATAATCACAATGACAATTAACGGCACAGCAGCTAAACCAGGGCTGGCCACTCCAAACACTTGGAATGCTCCAAGGATAACTAAGATCAAAAAATATGTGTTTGCGACTTTTTGGAATTGAAGAAGAAGATTCTTTGGCAAGAATGACAAGGGTGTATATTTGGTCGTTCTAATCTTATTTCTTGGGTAATCAAGAATGGGAGTCAGTGTTGAAGAATCAATCATGTCAGCAGGTAAGGGCTGATTCACATATATACGGCGTGGTGTCCTGTCATAGATCTTTTGCAAGAACTCAGGCCTATCCGCCAAACCTTTCTGATAAAAGAAGTTTTGGACCTTCAGCTTAAAATTAGGAGCTTGAGCATTTACTAAATCACCCATCGTATAACTTTTCTTCGTATTCAGGTTTGCCGCCGAGTCTTCGCCTGACAATTCTTCATGCTTTTTCTCTTTGCTTCCGTCATAAGACGAATAAGTTTTCTTGGATTCTTCGTCTTCTTCCATTATACTTTTAAAGTGGGATGTATCTCGGCACACGGGTTGTATGGAGCATCATCGTTCCGCACCTTTACACCGCATGCAAGTGCTCATTTTCTCGGAAATAACCTTTGTTCGGAACAAAGCAATTGATAAGCATTCTAACGCGATGGAACAAATGTGATGGCATTCATCATGAAAAAAGCTGTGCGATTCCTACCCAACACTTAAAATACTCTTGAATCTTCATTGAACTTGGGCCCTGAGTCTTTCGAAATCACTTCATGTTTTGACTCGGTGTTCTACCCGAGTATAGGCAATGTATTGCATGAACCCAAAAGATTACCTAATGCGTATGCGCGAATACTTTTTCGCCGGCACCGGTAGAATTTCTGTTTTTCATCCGCAACAGCCGGCGCAGCAATTTGATGAGCCATCTATTTACCGCGCTTTCTCCGCATCTGTGGATGGGGATTCGGCTTTCAGCGTTTGCCTCGTCTAAACTAAGCCTTTCAAAAGCAATAAGTATGAAGGAACAATATTGTTCAATTTTTTATTGAAGTTACTTTCTTAACGACATTGCGTTTTTTTTCAACAAGCTCTCACAAAAAAGCATGTGATTTTAAAACAAAAAGAAAAGTTTACTCTCTGAACGGCTTCATTTTATGATTTAATGTGTGTTTGTGTATTTATAGCCTGACCCTAGTACGTAGAGCAGACTTTCAACCGCTCAAGCTGAGTAAATATCACAGGAGTGTAAGCTTCGCTACATGAAGTTGAGCATATTCTGATTCCTTTTAAATATCTTGCATCGAGCGCAGTACTTAACAAGGTGGTTGCATTCTCTAGATTATGCATCATAACCTGTTAAAATCCCTGAGATCTGATATGGCGTAAGGGAACTAGTAACGAGTAACAAACCAGTGATACTGATCGCACAGAGGTATACGTGAGTCATGGGGTGTCAATTTTAAGCGACTTGCACATGAACAGTGTAGAAAGAGTATATTGTTTGCACCGAATTTTTGACCCAATAGAGAACGTCGCTATCAGTCTATTACATCTTGGTCGGGCTCACTCCAAAAATTTCAACCCTCATGCAGTCTTCGCGCTATAGGGCTTGGAAAAATTGGAGTGTGCGATATTTCTATAAGTGACGGTTATATGCCGGCCTTCGATCGTCGACGAATTTTTTCTGTTTTCAGACGCACTTTTCACCTTCTCACTAAAACAACCAACACAGTAAAAATGTCCATCGAAGAGATTCCACAAGGTGCCGAAGTCAACATCATCTCCAAGAACGAGAAGAAGGCCAGAGAATTGATCAAGAAGTTGAACTTGAAGCAAGTCAAGGGCATCACCAGAGTTACCTTCAAACAAAGAGGTAACTTGATCTACGCCATTGACCAACCAGATGTTTACAGATCTGCTGCTGGCACTTATGTTGTCTTCGGTGAAGCCAAGGTTGACGACATGAACCAAAGATTGGCTGAGGCCCAGGCTGCCAGAGAACAAGCCGGTGAAGCCGATGCTGACGCTCCAGCTGACAAGAGTCCAGAGTCCATCACTGCTGACCTCGAAAAGGCCTCTTTGAACGCCAACAATAAGGAGGAAGAAGAAGAGGAAGAAGAGGAAGGCGAAATTGATGAGTCTGGTTTGGATGCTAATGATATTGGTATCGTTGTTGAACAAACCCAAGTTTCTAGAGCTAAGGCTGTCAAGGCTTTGAGAAAGCACAAGGGTGACATGGTCAACGCCATTATGGAATTGTCTTAGATATTATGTTAAATAGATACAATTTCCATTTCTCGCGCTGAAGCTACAGTAGTTTACCTCAAAATTAACCTTTGCGTCTAAATATTGAACTTCGCTCCGGCCACATGCTACTTTTTGACGAACTGATTCCCGTTCACGCAACTTTAATTTTAAAGCCTCTGAGTATTTATTCTTCGGCCAATAAATTTCCGTCATGTGATTGATGAACCTCTTCCAATCGAGTGTCATCCATGGGAGTATGCAATTGTGAAGTTTGTTCAGTTTCTTGTGTCTTATCTGCGTCGCCAAATTCACCACTAGTGGGAGAAATGGATTTGCCCATGTTCGCTGGTGAAGACAAGTGAAGTTGACCATTGATGAAACCACAGTGGCGACAAATATACGTCACGTTAATTGGATTTGTGCAGCCAGGGGGCGCCAAACCATTGTGTGTATAGCAATTTGCGCAAATCAAAGCATAGCGTTGTTCTACACTTTCGTTGTGGTCAGAGCCTATAATGAGATCCAATATGCGGTCTTGAAACGATCTTTTATTGAAAGTTGAGTTCACTTTTGAATGTGTGTCAAGGGGTTTTATTGAATTGCCTCTTGGCAGTGAACCCGTAGTTTCAGAGCACTGTTCTCGCTTAATATTGGCTGTCGAAGGAGGACCCTTTGGTAAATTCATTGACGGAGAGACATTTTGATTTTTCTTCCGAAGATTATTGTGGGAATCATTGGAAGCTTGGCTCGCTTGTTGCCCGCCATCTGGCAAGTTTAGATCGCTTGAATTACCGTCGAACTTTTTCAAGAGCTGATTGGTTTTGCTGAAATTGGTAACCAGCTTTAACTCCTCAAGCTTCTCCTTGTGCTTGGTCTGGAGATTTTTCAAATTTTTGCTCCTGCTTCGAATCCATGCATTAAACAAGAAATTGATCGAGTAAACCATAAAGCCGATGGCAAAAGGCGCTGCAAAAGCCCCAGCGATGGTTTGGCTCAGTTGTCCATGTACCAAAATAGAGGCACGACTCATTCCCGCTGAAAAGACCCCAAGATTGTCTATAGACGATTTATAAAGATATGCCACGTATGAAACGTAGATAGCAACACAGTAGGTGGAAATGGTCCTACGAAGGGCCTTTTTCTTTATGGACAATTGAGCAATCTGCTTCTTGGTTTGGGAGATAGATTGCGTTATAACTGTGAGTTCTTTTTCGAACTCAGCTGGATCAAACAGCTTCAGTTTGAATAAGCCAAGGAATCCCATGGTAGATGGTTCTGTGCCTCGAAGCGACGTGGCTAACTTATAAGGTGAGATTTGAGAGTTTACACGTGACCTTATCGAAATATGGAACGCCTTTCGAACTAATTTCATCCGCAGAATAGATGGTAGGGTAGATTTTCTAAAAACAGTGATATATGCTCAATATAACATCAGGACGCTAAGAGAAAGGCAAGGTACTAGAACAAAAATATTATCATTCAGATTGTCAATATAATTTCGAAATTCAGGGTCAAAATCATCCACATTGTACGATTCTGGAAAAGAGAATCGATATTTGTATTTTCTCTAATGGTTAATATTACGAGCAGAAAACATTCATGTGTTTTTCCGGATATGGCGAATGTAGTATATCGGTGATGCGGCTAGCTGTTATCAGTTCATGAGATGGCGGCAAGCGCAGTAGTGTGATGCAAAAAAAGAGGAGAAAAAGAGCATCACACAAGCTTTTATACAAACCACAACACACACACGATACATTTCTCGCAAGACTTTTAAATTCTCTATTATCGCCACGCCATCTCTCCAGGCCCAAAAATATATTGCATTTCCTACTATGACGTATCTGATAGGGGACAAAACCATTTCGTTTAAAGGGGATACAATCACGAGCGAAGAGGAACAGCTCACCAGATCTCACCCCCAGATTTTCAAATACTGCTTGAATTCAACCACTCAAAAATATCTCTTGAATATGAAGAAAATCATTCATCTTTTTACTGACGTCGTTACTATCTACAGCACGTTAATATCCAAGATTCCTGATTATGATGATGTCACAATTATGACAAACAGAACAAAGCTCCAACTCACGCGATTGGAGGAAGACATGATAAACCTTTTTGGAAAATCCCTAGAACCAAGTGGGGACGGATGGGAAGAGCGTGACTATGAGAACTCCGTCAGAGTTTTGACGGTGATGGTGCTCAAAAGTTGCTGTGAAGCTTTTGACGCTGTTTATAAGAACTTAAACTGCATTGATTTGTTTTTTAACTCGTTTGATAACTTGAGGAAACTTTTGATTCCAAGTCTTTTAACACATACACAGATGATCCAGAAACTGATCATGAGCTCTATATTTTTGTTTGGGCTTAACACCATAGTTGACGAATTTCCTACCATTGGAGAATTGACTCCAGCAATCATCAAACAGCTCTCCAAAGTGGACTCCATAACTACTGGAGTAGAGCGAGAAGCGAAGTTGCTTCAGTTTCTCTCCCTCACCATCGACACATCATTAAGCCAGTACACCAAAATTCTCCTAGGGAAAGCTATCTTGAAAAGAGATATTGACGATGTCAGTTGCTGCATGATTGAACGCCGGGAAATCTGCTTCCAGGCGGCAGAGAGCGTTGTGAGTATTCCTTTGAATGTGAACCAATCGTCCAAGGCATACGAGAAGCATTTCATCTACTTTATATCGGCGATCTTCTTGGTGACGATAGCTGTTTTATACAGACTCTTCATCGCAAACAATTTTGACTGAAAGCTTTTTGCTGGCTTCAATGATATGCTGAAGTTTGTCATAGGCGACAAACCAAAATCAATTAGTAAGTTCTGGAACCTAGCCAACATGATTATATACGAGTAATACGAATTTGAAGAATTGACTCTGAATTTTTTTGAGAGGCTTTAAGCAGTTATTAGTAGCTTTGCAGCTTAATTGATGTTCCCACCAGCCGAAAATCTCACGTCACGTGCGCGGTATCAACAAGCGATCTTCACAAACGACACTAACATTTCCTAGGCTTCTCACTAATCACGAACACCTGCGGCGACCACTTGCTTTCGAGGCCCTTCCACTTTTACTCTACATAGATCATATTTTACTGTGAACAATTTTGTCCTCCTGATTGCATTTTCACAGTTGAGCGTTCCTAAGACGGCTATTACAATTTGCTCGACCATCCTCAAAATATCGATCAATCTGCACCCATAATATCGATCAATCCGAAATTACAATATCATCCATCTGGAAGAAATGGATAACTCCAGCCAGATATACTCGGCAACATACTCCAATGTTCCTGTCTTCGAATTCGTGACAGAAGAAGGGCCAATTATGCGCCGAAAATCTGATTCCTGGATAAATGCAACCCACATTCTCAAAATCGCAAAGTTTCCTAAGGCGAGAAGAACTCGTATATTGGAAAAAGATGTCCAGACTGGGATTCATGAAAAAGTGCAAGGTGGTTACGGAAAGTACCAGGGGACATATGTACCCTTGGAATTGGGCGCAGAAATCGCCAAAGGCTTCAATGTCTACGAAATCTTGAAACCCATATTTGATTTCCAATACATTGAGGGAAAATCCATTACGCCTCCTCCCGCACCTAAACATAATCATGCTTCTGCTTCTAATGTAGCTAGAAGACAGCTACAACACCAAAAGCAACAGAAGCAGGTGTCTGTGTATAATGAGGAAGTTGAAATGGACACACAGGAATTTTTAAATCTGAAAAGGCCTAGGTTTGAAAGTCTTGATCCCGGAGAAGATCCTGGCAACAAACGCAAAGGACGGCCAAAGCGAGTAACTTTGACTGGCCGCGCTAGGCCAGCTTTGGGACGGGGAGAAACTGTTCCAATAGAAACCTCCAATGCGTCGACTACTGGACCCACTATTGGTACTTTCAGCTCACGCCAAGAATTGACAAACTCTCAAATAGCACCTCTTATACGTCAGGATACGGATAGAGATGCCTTGCTGGTTTTAGCTAGCACCATGAATGTCAGAAGAGAAGACCTAGAGGCGGAAAGCAGTGATGAAGAGAAGAAAAACTTGGAAGATTCCCATTTTAAAACCGGAGATTACGAAGACGGGGATTTAATGTCAGAGAGGGAACTTTTTGGATCCAAAGATTTCGGACCCTTCAGAAATTCATTCGAAAAAGCTTTACTGCTGCATAACAAGAGTGGCACCCGCAATGTACCTCGGCTTTTGAGTCTTAATGGAAGCCTCAATGGCGAGTCCTACAGTCTACTACAATACCACCATCAAAACCACAACGAGATTCACTCTAGCAGCCTAAGAGGGGATCAAGAGTCAATTGATTATTTCAACACGTTGCTCAATTTCTTCTTGGAAGACCTGAAAAATGGCTACGATGAGGGTTCGGGAGGCTCCAAGAAACAGTTCAGTGGTCTCGATCTTCCCGAAAAAATTCTCTCACCTCCGCAACCGTTGGAGAAAATTCAAATCAATCAGCCAATTGATAACGAAGGAAACACTATCTTCCATTGGGCATGTTCTATGGCTAATATGAGTATGATTGAATTTTTGCTTACGATGTTTTCCAATTTTATTGACGGAAAAGCTAAAAATTACCACGGTGAAACTCCTCTAATGTTCCTGGTCCAATTTAATAACAGCTACCAGATGAAAAATTTCGACAAAATTTTTGACACATTATTTGACTCCGTTCTAGCTGTTGATAACAATGGAAGGACCTTATTGCATCATATTGCTCTTGCATCCTATAGTGCTGGCAACGATGATGCGAAGGTCCACGGTGAAAATTTACATGCAAAAAAAGAAAGATATTCCAAATATTACTTTGACATTGTTTTTTCGAAGTTGGTAGAGTTCACCAATTTTCAGATCCATTTAGGAAACGAGAATCGAAGCCTCGAGGATAAGGAGAAAATTGTATCTGAGTTCATCAACCATCAGGATAAGGAAGGCAACAGCGCCTTTCACATTATCTCCTACCACCTTTCGAGGAAAAGCATTAAGACGTTCATCAAATACCACAGGTACATTGACTTTGGCCTACGCAACAATGTACATTACTCAGTGGAGGATTACTTGGCCTCTCATAACTATGTCCTTCGCTTAGAAAATGACAATGATCAGTCCCTTGTTGCAACAGGGGATACCGAATCTAAGATGGCCATTTTCTCGGATGAGGCCACTCAGAGCTTTGATACGCATTTGCACAAGACCAAAGTTGCACTCAGTCTCCAAGATTCAGCCTCTAATATTGTCACGGAAAGATTGGGCGAACTTTCTTACGCTATGAACAAGGAGCTTAATGAAAAAGACGACAAACTTCTTTCGCTATACAAGTATCAGAAGATCATTGGTCTCGACAAATTCGCTTCGCAAAAAAAAATCTTGGATTTATTTAATTTGGGGTATCTAGTTGAGGAGTTTTCGAAAGAGTATGCTGAAATGGAAGACAATGTGGTAGAAAACAATATGAATGTTCAAATGATGGATCTATCCAAAGACACTATCATTCAGGACGAAATCAATCGTTTGAAAAACGATGTGTGTTTCCAAACCCTTACAACAATTGAAGAATATCAGCATAATCTAGCGCTCTACATCCGTTTGCGAGAACAATGTACTCATAACAAATTAGCGGAGTTGGAGAAATCGTTGAAACCCAAGATTCAAGACAAGAAGTCTTTCGACCTTGCAATTGAGTTGCAACGGGAGATCCTCAGGAGACAAAAACTAAGCAAAGAGCTTTACATTAAGGAGACGGATATTCCCTTATTTGCACAGTTTCCCGATGAACCAAAAGAGAATTATGAACATGCAGTTGAGGCAGGTAAGCACACAGAGCAAGCTGGGTCGAAGATTCTGAATTATCCTACTGCAGATAAGCTTTACAAGTATTGCAAACTTATAGCTCTCAGTTGTGGCATGTCATTCAAGGAAGTAGAAAGCTCAATTGACCTCATTGAGAAATCTCTAGCGAACTCAGCAAGTAACAACTGAAGATGTGACTATGCATGCCTTATGTATTATAATTAAAAAAAATTGTACTATCTCCAAGCTACAATGTGCAAGATATGATTTACAGACAAAGAAAGAAATGCAAGCCCATAAATACACACAAACAGGGTTTACAGTCATGAGTTATCACATTGTAACAGAGAGTATGAACTCATCCCCCTACTTTGGCATATGTTATGACACCATTTCTTGAAGTCGATGACGTGAAAGGAAACATGTTTGCGAAAAGACAACGTCATCTACTATCAAGCTTTACTATTTTTGACTTTGATCCATTTGTGAGAGCCATTATGCAAGAAATAAAATGATACAACAAATGCAGTACAGCTTCATTGAGATTCAAATAAACCCATACTATTCTTGTATTGCTGTATTTTGAGGAAACAATAGACGGAGAAAAGAAGTCATGGGATACAATTTTGCGGTCTGCGCGGGTGGTAGCCGTACACCGCACAATGCGCATTATCCGCCATTAGCCGAGACCGCGGAATTTCCGATATCTTTTGCCTAAGAAATATTTCGCAGCCGGAAGGGCCAAGTTTCAATGCGACTCTGCCCCTTGTGTTATAACGATATGCTTTTACCACGTCTGATTTTTCTCCCAAGATAAACCTATTGCTATGAAAAAACGTAACCCAACGGTCGAATCAACCACATCTTTTTCAGACACTTCCACCTCCTCGGGAAGTATTACAGACAAAGAGAAATATACACTAGACGCTTTACACCATGACTCAAACTCTTTGAACAATGTACCGGATTTATTGGATACAGATGTGAACGACCTTGAACTCCAGCGAATAGATACGATGAAGACAATTTTAAAACAGAACACAGAGAATGTTCCATGCAATGAGGACTTTGAATTCGAGCCTTCTACGATGAACTTCGAAAAATCGGGGGAAGAATTAAGGCATATAGACCCCAATCTCATCGCCTGGAAGCTGGGAAGCAAGGAGGACCCTAGAAATTGGAGCAAAATTAAGAAACTCTGGGTGGTGCTTTTGGTTTCCTTGTACACATTTGTGTGCCCTATTTCAGCATCTATCCTCTCACCGGCCATTGCTGAAATCGGTGAAGAGTTCGGAGTGCGGTCACCAGTGATTTGTGCATTATTTGTGAGTATTCACCTTTTGGCGTGGGCCATAGGGCCGCTTTTCGTTGCGCCGTTTAGTGAAAACTACAAGTTCGGCCGCAAAATTGTCTTGAGCATCACGTGCTGGATAACGTGCGTGCTCAACCTCAGTTGCGGCTTCACGAAAACCACGACGCAATTGATTTTGTTAAGATTTATTTGTGGCCTTTTTTCTTCAACCGCTCTCAACGTGTCACCCGCAGTAATTAGTGATATGTACTCGCTGAAGGAGCGCAATGTTTCCTTGGCTGGGGTGTTTCTTATACCGCTTCTAGGCGCAGCTCTATCACCTGTCATCGGTGCGTATGTCGTGCAGGCTGCGGGCTGGAGATGGGTCGTGTATACGCTTGCCATCATTAACGGCATCATCGCATTGATGAACTCGTTCTTATTTTGTGAGACTTATGCTCCAAAACTTTTGTATGTGAAAGCACAGAAGTTGAGAAGGGAAAGCGGAAACCCTAATTTGCATACAATATATGAGCTCTGTGGAGCTAAAAGTATGTTTTCTGCATCCTCTATGTGCAGGCCTGTGATACTTCTTTTCACGAACCCTTTGGTCTTCGGCCTTGGATCATTTATGGCGTTCATCTACGGATTTTTGTATTTGATGATCGTCACGTTTCCTTCGGTGTTTCAAAAAACGTATGGGTTTTCACGCTCAGTTTCTGGGCTCATGTACCTTTCACTTGGTTGCGGGTTTATGCTTGGCGTGGTATTTTGGACCTTTTTGCTTGGGAAAGTATATGATAGACTAACACAGAAAAACGGAGGTATTCCTAAACCAGAATACCGTTTGCCCTGTTTATTTGTGACCGCAATAATTATTCCAATTGGGTTACTTTGGTATGGATGGTCTGCGCAGTTCAAGTTGCATTGGATCATGCCTTGCATTGGCAGTGGCATTTTTGCTTTTGGGTTGGTGTGTGTTTTGCAGGTACTCCAAGCTTACCTCATAGACATGAATCCGGCATACGCGGCATCTTCTATAGCCGCATCTTCCATCTTCCGATGTTTACTTGGATTTCTTTTTCCTCTTTTCGCCAACAAGATGTATGAAGACATGGGCTATGGGTGGAGTAACACTCTTTGTGGATTAGTTTCACTACTTTTGGGGATCCCATTTCCTTTTGTATGTTACAAGTACGGCGAAAGGCTCCGCGAATGGTCCAATGCTAAGATGGTATGAAGACTTTATAGAGTATCATTCTTCATATCTCATAGAAATCGATATTGATAATATCGTAATCGTTAATAATTGAGCAAAATCATTAATACGTAAAAATCAGTAAACCTAGGGATGGCTAAACGTACCACAAATTATCAACTTAGAGATTAAAGTGATTTGGTACCATTAGGTTCACTTTAATCTTTGAAACTCTTGGAAATACAGGATCTGCGGCAACCTTCAAAAGCCGCGAGTCTCGCGCGGCTAAAGCCGCTAACATAGGAATCACCACCACCACTCCACACTTTACCATGGAAAACCACAATGCTACCAATCCGCCTATCTCAGAGCTAAATATTCAACAACTAAAACCATTCCCGCTCCCAAAGTCTCTTAGCAAGCTTCCAACCCAATTCTTGGAGACGTTGGCGAATCTGTACGAGCTTACAAGAGGCTATGTCAAGTCGCTTGAAACTTATAAGGAAAAGGAGCAGGAGCTTCGAAACCTAATTGATTACACAGTCCAGTTGATTAACAGAATCATAGATTTATTAGGTCACCACAGCCGCTACAGTGAGACCATACAGAGCCAAATAAGGGAGCTCGACGCACTATACAAGGAGTTTTCCGCTCTCGAAACGAGCCAATACCAATTTTTGAGCTCAAATTTCAATCAAAACTTTCTCCGTGCGAAGTACAGGAAGCATTTACAGAATGAGAACGAGAAGGCCAAGGCGTTGACGGAGGACTTTCGCAAAGAGCCTCAAAATATGGGCGATTTTCTTAGTATGTTCAGAGAGTCTCGCAAGGTGTATCACTACAGGCGAGAGAAATTGAATCGGTGGGAAGAAGATAGAGTCAGTGGCTTTATATAAATGTAACTATAGGACGTAAATAGCCACATATGGTACTTTAACAGAGTCTATTTCGTGAGAGCATTTCAAATTAAAAAAATTTGAGCGAGAAAGAAGAATTTGCCACGGCATTTCAGCAATGTTGGGTCTTCATTTGATAGTGTGGGATCAATTTTGGTGTCGTGTCCCGAATTCTTAGAATTCTCTTGCACTTGCGCGATACCTAACAGCAAGCTATTGAGCCGAGATCCCGGGAAGGGTGCGATCTCCGAAATGAGGTGAGTACTGTGCAGTATAATGCATTTGCAATCGTATTCTGAGCAAAAGACACCACCGAAGCGAAGAATAAGAAAGAGAGAACAAAGAATACAAAGCAAACATACAACAGAAGCTTTGAACAAAGACGAAAGGACACAAAACTTTCAGGGGTTATGAAACTTGTAGCTGACAGGTTGTCAAACCTTGCGGAAAAGGATTTAAAGCTTTTCGAATAGTGCATGTTTCTATTTCTTATCATCTCGGTAATGGTATGTGGGCGAAGCTAGCGCACACGCACATTCTTCATTCAGTGAAAACAAGGAGACTCTGGAGTAAAATGCAAACCCCATATACTGCTGGTAAATAGCTATTCATGTACGTCAGTTTTTCTCGCTTCGAATACATAAAGCTGCAACCGGTCGTTTATCAATAGAAAGGAAATATGCGATCGCGCCGGCAATCGGACCGTTCGGAAAAGCAACGGGCAAACAGGCACTGAGTAGTGACCCGAGCATATAAAAATGCGAAATCTTCCACGGCACGGCCCTTTGTAAAATTCAAGTTTAATACATCTTTCACTGTCAATTGATATGTTCAGAAACTCAGCCAGGCTTTTTAACACCACTGGCCGTGCTTTCAACGCCATACCCAAGGCGCCATTTCCCAAAAAAACTGGTCTTGTCAAGCGTTCATTAAGGACTCTTGCAGGATTAACTGGTTTGGTGCTCTTGGGAACCACCGGTGTGGTCACTTACAAGGTACTCAAAGAGTCTACACCTGCTGACCAAATCAAACAGACAGGCAATTTTGAAAATGGACGTAAAAAGAAAACATTGGTTATTCTCGGCTCCGGCTGGGGGTCTATACCGCTTTTAAAGAATTTGGATACGTCGTTGTACAATGTTGTGATCGTTTCGCCCAGAAATTACTTTCTATTCACTCCTCTTTTACCATCTGTCCCCACGGGAACGGTTGAAATCAGATCTATTATCGAGCCTGTGAGGAGTATCACCAGAAAGAAGGCCAATGAAGTTATTTACTTAGAGGCTGAGGCCACCGACATTGACCCTGTTAACAACAAATTGACCATCAGACAATCCACCACTGTGCACTCGGGTCATTCTGGAACCGATTCGGGCTCTACTAAGCCTACTTATGGCGAGGACATCGTAACCTCTTTGAATTACGATTACTTGGTTATTGGTGTGGGTGCAAAGCCATCCACTTTTGGTATTCCTGGCGTGGCAGAACACTCGGTATTCTTGAAGGAAGTCAGTGACTCTATTAAGATAAGAAGAACTTTAATGGAACTTATTGAAGCTGCTAACATTTTGCCTAAAGGTGACCCAGAGAGACAGAGATTGTTGTCCATTGTTGTTTGCGGTGGTGGCCCCACTGGTGTCGAGACTGCAGGGGAGCTTCAGGACTACATTGACCAAGATTTGAAGCAATGGATGCCCGAGGTTGCTGACGAATTGAACATCAGTCTTATAGAGGCTATGCCTAATGTTTTGAACATGTTCAACCAAAAGTTGGTCGATTACACACAACAAGTGTTCAAGGACTCAAATATCAAGCTCAAAACTAACACCAGAGTTCAGAAGGTCGACGAAAAATCTGTCTTTGCAAGCTATCATGCTGACGATGGCACGCAATCTGCTGTCGAGTATCCGTACGGAATGTTGATTTGGGCCACGGGTAATGCCCGCAGAGAAATTGTGGGCAACTTATGTTCCAAGATTGAAGAACAGAAGAATGCTAGAAGAGGCTTATTGGTTGACGACAAGCTTTTAGTTGACGGCACGAACAATATTTTTGCCTTGGGTGACTGTACTTTCACTAAGTACGCCCCTACTGCACAGGTTGCGTTCCAAGAAGGTATTTATTTGGCAGGTGTGTTTAAGAAGTTGGATGAGATTGACTCGTTGAAGTACAGAATCAGTAATCCTTCTCCACAAGACAATGCGGCAAGACTCAGCAAGAAGTTGGTGAAGGCTGAGAGTTCGATTGACCCATTCCACTACAACCATCAAGGATCGTTGGCATACATCGGGTCCGAAAAGGCCGTGGCCGACTTGGTGTGGGGCAACTGGTCCAACATTTCAAGCGGTGGCTCGTTCACGTTCTTGATCTGGAGATCTGCTTACATTTACATGTGTCTTTCAGTGAAGAACCAGGTATTGGTTTGCCTCGACTGGTTCAAGGTGTCTCTATTTGGAAGAGACATTTCCAAGGAATAGTTGTAGAGATAGATAATACAGAACAGAAGAACCGGTAGTGTGGTCATACGTAGATACAGAACAGATAAGCAAGCCTTGTGGCAATTGGGCTATGATGGTCACACAAAGTACGGAATGCATAGGTTTTAAAAATGGAAGTCAGAGAGTTTGTCGTCATCATCGTGCTTTTGCTGCCAGTGATCGTCTCTGGGGTATGGAGGCGAAGAGGCCCTTTGAGGATATGACTTTCTTTCCGACGCAGAAGAGAAGGTGTCCATATCGTTAGTGGTGTACTCGTCGGCCTCGTCATCATCCACATCAGAAGGATAGTAACTCTGCTCAGCAGTGATGATAGACCGCACCTTCTTGGGCAAGCGGTCAGGACGGTAGAAGCGCAAGTCCACACGGCCCACAATATACAAGACATTGATGATCCATTCAAATGCACCCCAGCAAATGTACATGAGAATCAGTGAGCCAGCAGGACTCAAGTGACGCGCGATCCTGTCCTGGAACAAGACCACACATCTGCAAAGAGAGCCAATGAAAATCAACACAGTGGTAGTGCAGATCAAGGCCATGGAGACATTATGTTTCAAGTTACCTCTCTGATTGGTCAATCCTTCCACCATGTTGTAGTGGTGGTGAGTGGCGGCAATGACCCGAATTGCATGTCTATGGTTATGATTCCTCTTCATGAAGGTCTCTTCAGCCTTCTGTGCGGCGCCAGGCTGCACGAAGTAGAAGGTGGAGAACGAATCGATCCACCACGGCTGGTACGTGTACAAACTCTCATCTTTGGCGGTTGGGGGAAAAAGGTACGACAACGCGATCAAGCTGATACTGGTGAGCGAGTATAAAATCACACACACTCCTGTGGCCATGTTGACCTTGCGCCACTTTAAATAGGCGGATTCGCTTAGCAAGTTGATGTAAGGCACAAAGGAGGCGAGCACAGTGCTCACCACAAGAAAGCCCACCACCACGTACATAGTGATCATAACGCCCCAAAACAATTTCCGCGAGCCTCCCACGGGGTGACGCCAGGTAAAAAGCCGCTGCGCCAAGATAAGGTCGAAAGAGGCAAAAATCACGGATGGAATGATTAAGAAAAATTCACTGGTCAAGCCCACCTGGATTAATGTGCTGTCTTGCAGCCATGCTGCGCGCAAGGCAAAGCCGCAAAGCTTCATAGCGCAGTTGAAGGACCATACAAACGAAATCCAAAAGTAATGGCCTCGCGTGCAGTTTATAATGAAAATAAGAAGGTGTATAATTCCAGTGATACCAAAGAGTACAGTGAAGAGAATACTTGGAGCCAAATCCTTGGCTTCAGGGTAGTCTCCGAAAAGCCCCAATTGAATGCCCACCGCATATTTAAGGAAGACGTCAGGTAAGTTTGGGCCCAATAGGTTTTTGCTGAACTTGACGATATATAGAATACCAGTTCCCTCAGTTGCTCCGTTAAAAAGGGGCTGGAAAAAATGCAGTAGACCTTTCATAGCTGGATATCCGTCGAAGTCGTATGGGGCAAACGATGTGTAGTTCAAGCTCATACTGATGGTATTGTTTAGCTATAAGGCTTTTGATATTTGGTTCGGTTTTTGAGGATGTTGATATACTATAGTTTTTTCTCGGCCACTTTGGGCTTCCACTTTTTCCTTTATATTTTAGTTATCTTGGACTCTTTTTGGTATTTATATTACTGGAGATACGCACCGATCTCTTTGCTACATTAGGAAATACGGAGAAGTTTATATACAGGAACACGATTTCCGTTTTAGGCCAAATAACTAAAAAATTTATAAAAAGCAAATTCACAAATTTGTTTACGGGTAGTTGTGCTCTACTAGGGTAGTCACAATGTTCTTGGGGGCTTCTATTTGATGAATAAGACTGGCTGATTCAAGCAATACTGCACATAGAGTGTGTTAAATATGCATTCACTTGCATATTTCCTAAACAGGAAGAGTCGATTATACTGTAAGTGGAAACATCTATTGCCACACAATTTGGGAAAATACAGTCAAAGAAAGCATGCTGGAGATATGACATCTCAGTAAAATTACATGTAGTCACACAATTTGTCATTGACAACTACCAACATTTCTTGACTTTCCATTCAAGAACCATTTGCACTCAGCTCTAATGAACCAAATGAAACCTATCTTATATGGGCTCAAATCTGACCTCATATCTAGTAAAAGCATTTTAGTAAAAATCGTCAGAGCCACAAAAGGGAGATTTACTGATTTCCAGTACTAGCTCAAACACCACAATTACTCGAAGTTCTTTGTTAAATTGGAAGAATTATATTGCCAATATATCAAGGTATTTCGAAGAGGGCAGGTCAAGGTGAGGTACGGTGTTTTTCCGCAGTGATAGACTTCACGATGCGCGAGCGCGTCTCATCACTTCGTACAATACTCACCACAGAAGTTACTGTACGATGCCAACCACCACCATAGACTATACAGGAGCATGCAGAGCAGTCAATCTAGCGGAGGAAAAGTCTAGTGCCACGGTTTTAGGGCCCGAAGGTGAACCGTGTGTGGTTTCCACACCATTTGGCCTTTCCATACTCGAGATACAAGGCGAACTAAATCTCCCAGAACACGCCCCACACGCGGACGACGACGCGGATCCAGAGTATAAAGGAAACTTCGCTGAGGTGGACGAAATATATGATGCAGTACGCTTTGGTAGAATGCTGTTCGATACCAATGATCCAAGTAAAGTCGTCTTATATGTGGGCAAATCACAACGTTTGCTCGGAGCCGTGGAAACATTACGAGAACCGTTGGGAGTGCTCCGCGTCTCGCGAAGCTCAGAGGTAAAGGATATCAAAATTGTGGATATCATAGAGAAGAAAATATTGTTTAAGCAGAGACCTCTTCCTGTGATGTGACCAACGTATTTGAGAAGACCCAACCAAATCAATTACTAGCCAGGCAATTACCAACAGGGCACAGTAGTCCACTTTCCTTGTTTCTGTGGACCTTTTAAAAAGGCTTGAATCTTAAATTTAATGACATCATCAACTCATCTCTAGGAAAGATGGTATAAATGCCTTAAGCTTTGTTCGAAAGTACCTTTGGAAGAAATACCGAGGGGAATCAAATTAAGACAAACCTCCACCAAAACATACTCTTTTACAAAGCGAAGAAAAAGTAACGTGCAATGCTTTAATAATTTACTAATGAAATGGGCTCCCACTTATTCCCTTTCCTAGCCATATTCATAGTTGTTTTAAGTAAAGAGAGTTTCCAGCTCTCATAAGCAGATTGGGATCATCATCATTCTTCAGCTTGCATAAAAGAAGTACCCAAAAATGAGACTGAGGAGCATCTAGAACTTTGCTGCATATTGTTCTGTCTCAACTATGTTGTAAAAAATGGTTTGTATGTCTTGCATAGAGAAGCCCAAGTGCTCTTGCATGTAGTGCAATATGCCACCGTATTTGGAGCGAAGCAACTCAAGCGTAGCCAACATGGCATCCGACTTAGAACTGATCAAATTGGCAAATCCATCCTCTTCAATAGAGAAGTTTTTCCTGCCACTAGCGATCATCTCCTCGATCATCTTGAATTCCTTTTTGGACCTCAGGTGTTCAAATCGGGCCAAAAATCCCGCCTTGATCCTCTCATGGTCTGGTTTCAATCCAATAAGAGTCAACTCATACTCTTTTGCAATCGTGTAGTCGTCAACTCCGGCAAGTTTGAGCACAAGCATACCGAAAATACCCGTACGATCCTTTCCAGCGGTGCAGTGGAACAATATGGGACCTTTACCATCTCGAAGATTAAGAAACATTTCACGAAACGCATCGGTACCACATTCCAACATGTGATCATAGATATTCACGAAAGAGTACCACAGAGTAATCAAATTGGAGTATCTGGAAGCAATGGCTTGGGGAGAAAAGTCCTCCTGCTTGAATACAGGGCTATGAACTCTCACCACGTCAATATCCTGAAGATTCTGCGGCACGCCGTCTCTCTCACACTCTTGCTCCGACCGAAGATCGAAAATGGTTTTGATGTGAAGCTTCTTCAAGGCATTTAATCCCGTTTCAGTAACATAGGCCGTGTTGGCACATCGGAAGAGCAAATTGGAGCGCACATAGTACCTTGCAGGAGATTTTGGCTTCGGCAGAGCGAGTGTGGGCGACAATACCTGCCACCCGCCCATATCTCTGAAATTACAGATACCATCCACACTTTTGAACCGGGGCAGGGCGCCTATTTTGTCGTTGGCGGCCTTAAACCGCATAAGCTCCTCTTCTGTGGTAAGATACTTCACTATCAACGCATTGACCACGTAGTTGTAGTTGATGTATTTTTTTTTGTTGAGCGGGATCCCATGCGGGTTGTAATCTTCTTCGTCACTGGGCCCCTCAACTTTCTGCATGCCGTAGAAGTTGTGATCTGCGCCATCAATAAGTTCCAACTGATGCGTGTAGCGTCCTCGGTTCAAGTGGTTGGCAAAATGCGCACAGTCCTCTTTAGAGATGATCTGGTCTTCGGTACCATAGATGCTCAAAACAGACCATTTTTTGGATAATTCCTGTACACTCGACGTATTTGCCACAGCCAAGGAGTGCAACTCCTGGCGCGTGATTTTCACCGATCTCATTTGTCCGTGACGGAGCGCTGTCTGCTCTAGATACTCGAAAGTGTTGGTATCCACCGGGTAGCGGTCCAAAACCGTTTTGGAGCGGAATCTCAGCGAGCAGTTGATAAGGTTTGGCACCACTATCGCGTCATGGGCGGTAGCTGCGTTAATTAAAAGCCTCTCCTGCTGCACTGCCCAGAGAAACATGGCCACGGCACCCCGGGAATGCGCCACGATGGCCAGAAGAAACAACCGCTTTTGAGTAGCATTGTCCTCAGACAAAATATACTCACATACGCTGCTTATGTCCTCAACGTCCAGCTCCAAGATCCGTCCAACCTTAGTATCTGCTACGTCCGCCAGAGCCCCGCAGCCACGGAAATCTATGCGCAAAGAGTACACACCAAGTTCCGCAGCCATTTGATACGCCAATTTCTTTTGATAACAGTAATCACGATGGCCGCCTTGGCCATGAAGGATCAAGACCATACGATTCGTTGGCGGAGCATAACCTTGAGCCAAAAAATTGTCGTTTTCTACGGAATGGGGAAAGGCAATAGTGCCACGAACGCCGAGGCTTGTTTCGATCTCGACTTCCCGAGGCTCAGGCCAGTCTCGGATGCCCTTATACCTGATTTCCGTCCAATCCATGGTGGGATTATGAATAAGTCCAGACTTCTGTAAACTAAAACAGCTCAAGAAAAAATTGGTGGTTTTGGCCAAGTTTGAATTCAAGTTTGAAAACGCTTAAAGAAGAGTGTTTGTCTGCCCAGCCAAATGCCGACAACTAGTGAGATAAAAGTCGCATGTGAACGGCGCATGAGATCCATGGCACATCTGGGGAGCACCTTATATGCAGGCAAGAACAATAAAAATCTCACAAAGTTTATAAATAAATTGCCTTTGTCTTTAGTTTATAAGCTGTTCACTTTAAATTCGACTCTTGTGTTTAAATCTACATTTAGCTCTACTGGACCACGAAGCATGACAATAAACGTGCCAATGAGAGTGATGACAAGAAGCTGTGAATACGAAGTAAGCTCACATACAAAAACAGATCGTTGACGTCAGTGTCCTGTTAAATAGAACAAAAAATCAATTCAATAAGTAGAACACAGTACCTTATATCCATATAGTTCGTTTTGTTTCACGCTATCATTAACTTTCGAATTGCATCGGTTGTTTCATTGGCTCCCAATTCATCTAATAACATTGGAACTTCAGTAGTCTTCTCACTTACTTTTATTCTTATCGGTATTCCAACTGATACGAGGAAACCCCTGATTTCCTCCTTAGATGAGCTGATTCGATAATCTTCCATGAGAACGACTTCGTCACTTCTAATAAATCTTTTCATAGCCTTCGTGGTACTCATTAACGAGGCATAGACGAAGCTAAAACAAGACCGTGGCAAAGAATTCGTTGACCCTTTTTGAGTTCCTTGCACAACAAAGGCCACATGTTCCATAAAGCCCATAAGTATATGCAGTCACGTGATAATGCAGCATATCTCCAGATGTACTATTACTGAAATTACTACTTATCGATCATCAACTTTCTTCCGCTTCGGCAATCACAGCAGCTTTCCGGTTTTGAAGCGACTAACATATTCCTGTATCGATGTAGAGAGCTTCGAATTGCGGTAATGACTTACCACGCATTTCTATTTTCTCGTGCGAAGTCTGCTTCGGCGCATTAAGCATAAAATGATCAGGGTCTATAAAATCAGCACTTCACCACCAAGACTCCATAGTGAGTTCATTAGTTCCTTTATTCACCATAAATATGTTCAATCATTCTATTGTCTAATTTTGGTTTCGCGTTTCATAGACTTGGAGATTCAATTCGCAATCTTTGAAAACATAGAATACGAGTTTCAGCCGTCACTAGATACAAAATTTTCTTCATATTAATGTTGCTTCTTTCTGTTTTATCTATCAGCCATATTCTTATCTTCGCAATTATTGACCTTCTGCACTCCACAATGAATGTTGAATTGTCTCTATTGACCTACCTCTGCCTCTCTATTAGCCTTCTTCTTTTGCTTCTCCAAGTGCCGTGCGTTCACCACATCCACACAGTCGTTGACATCTCTCTTGCTCAACGGTATATAATTCTTAAAATTGCGCCCCATTCCGTCGCCTATATTCACAGTGCCCCCCGTAGCTTGTCCCTCAAGGTTTTTTGGCACAAAAACGTCTTCCACCATGCGTGCGACCTGGGCCTTGAGCTGGTAATCGGTTAACTCCCCATTGAACCGGCGGTGCTCCTTGGAAACCCTCTGAATCTGGCCTTCGGCCGTTCCGGTAGTAAGCCATTCCATTTCTGGAAACACACAGTCGTAGAGCACCAACGGGATATCGTTGGCCATTTCATATACAGGCTTGCTGGGGTAACGAGCAATGTCCATCAATTCATCCACCACTGAAGGGCTTTCGAGCTTCTGACCCACCAATAGTAATACCGCCACCATGCACCGCACCTGGTGCCACAAAAACGCCGAGCCCTTTAAGTCAAACACATAAAATTCAGAGTCGTGCGGCACGATATCTGCGTGGTACACCTCTCGCATGTGATTGGTGATTTGCTTCGACCCGTCAATTTTGCAGAAATTCCTAAAGTCATGAACGCCTTGGAACCGGTTAGCTGCATCTCGCATTAATTCAAGATCAAGTCCACTGATTTTAAAGAGGTACTTGTAGTGTCTATAAGAACAGCTAAAGCGAGCATCGAAATCGACAGGAGGCCGTAAACACACTGCCGTCATTCGGATATCGGAAGGCAATAGCGAGTTCAAGATGGTAAGATACCGGACCTCTTTGGAGTCGTTTTGGGGCTCAGTCTGCTCGTCTTTGCTTAAGTTGGACCGAATATTAAGCGAAATCACCTGATTTAAAGCGCTGACGCCCTTATCTGTCCTTCCGCACCGACTGAAAGAGCAACAGTTGGGGTCAGGAGCACTAATGAGCTTGGCCTTGGCCATGGCCTGAAGGATTTCCGCCTCCACAGTGGGCAACGGCGTGGGTTCGAATTGGTAGTTGAGGCCGTTATAATTCCAGCCCATATAGGCAAAACGAAGCGCAATAAAGCGGGTTTCAAAGCGGGAAAAGTCAAACTTGCGTTTTTTGACCCCGTTTTTGCCTGCAGCACTTGCATCTCCACCAGAAATTATTGGGACAGGACTTGCACTGGCCTCCGGACTGAGATGACCGCCTTCAAGCTCAATGATTCTCTTGATGAGGTTCTTCTTGGACCATTTTTCGTAAGACGTAGTGGACATGGCGCGTAGGACTTTCCACATATAACACTACAGAAAGGCCTTGTTGGAAATGTTTGTGATGGTGGTGCTTATCGTGGGTGAAGTTTGGTGTACAGATGTTACAGTATGCAATATGCGGGCATCGCAAACGTCATCTCATCAAACTATATTCTTGTGCTACCCAATGTCTCTTCTGTGGCTGAATCTTGCGGGAAAGATCCATCCCTGGATTGAAGAAGCTATAGCGTCTTTCAACTACCCCTCCATGACGCCAGTTCAGGCTTCCACTATTCCCCTATTCTGCGGGAATAAGGACGTGGTGGTGGAGTCCGTGACCGGATCCGGCAAAACGCTCTCTTTCGTCATTCCTGTTCTACATCACGTGTCGAACGTTCTCCATGGCGATATGAGTGGCGAAAACGGCCCGGAGACCGTTAAAAAAGGCCACATGTTGGCCGTAGTGATTACGCCTACCAGGGAATTAGCCAGCCAGATCCAAAAGGTCTTTGACGAGATTCTCCTGTACTTGCCTGAAAATTTGACCTACATTTCCACTCAGCTTGTGGTGGGCTCGCTTCTGTCGGTCAGAGAAGACTTGGAGATACTTTTAAGGCAGAGATCGCTGATCATCATTGCCACACCGGGCCGATTGGCGGACCTTCTTAAATCTACTAAAGTGTACACAAATTCCGTGGAGGTGGCGGTATTAGACGAGGCAGACAAACTTCTAGATATGTCATTTGAGGCGGAGGTAATTTCCATCTTGAAGCAGCTCCCGAACCAGAGGCGTACAGGGTTATACTCGGCCACACTTTCCGCAGCAGGAGACAGAGTGTTTCGGGCAGGGATGAAGAACCCAGTGAAGATCTGTGTGCAGACCAAGTCTAAGCAGACATCTACACCAAAAGCATTGACCATTCAGTATGCACTCACGACGCCAGAAACGAAGCTTACAGGCTTTTTGAAACTTCTCCGAGACTACCGTTTCAAGAAATGCATTGTGTACCTCCCCACGTGCACAGCGGTCAAACATTTTCATGAATTTGTGCAGACTTTGGATCTTCCAGACCAGTTTTACTCGTTGCACGGTCAGCTCAACACCAACGTGCGGCTTAGAACCCTAAATAAGTTCGACGCGGGGGATCTTGCCAAAAAACACATTCTCTTCACCACCGATGTGGCCGCCCGAGGCATCGACATTCCCGCTGTGGACTTGGTGGTTCAGATGGATCCTCCCTCAGACCCAGATATGTTCTTGCATCGGTGTGGAAGAACCGGCCGCGCTAATAAGGCTGGCCGAGCAATTACGTTCCTCAACGAGGCCACACCGGAGGAAACGTATGTGGACTTCATGGAGGTCAAGAAAGTGCACATGGACCCTTTTGAATTGCCCCATGACCCGGATTTTCACCTTCTAGTGCAGCAGAAGTTGGAGAAGTACGTGAGGAAAGACCGGGCCCGTCACGAGTTAGCCGTCAAGGCATATGTGGGCTTTGTTAGACATTACCAGAAGCACGTGGCGTCCAGCATCTTTCGTATACAGGCATTAGATTATATTGGGTTGGCCCGGCTTTACGGCTTGCTTCGTTTGCCCAAGATGCCGGAAACGAGGTATATACCTTCTGAACATATGCCCGAAAACGGCTGGTTGGTGAAGCCCTTTGATATGGACAAATTCGCTTATGCCAACGAGACGCGGGAAAAGCTGCGCGTGGAAAACATGGCTGCCGAAAAGGAGAAAATGGTTCGGGAAGCCAAGAAGCGTAAGCTATTGAAGAAGAAGAACGAGTCCTGGTCCTCAAAGTTGGAAACAAAGGATGTGCGCGCAGAGCGGAGGGAGAAGAACAAGAGGAAGCGGGAGGCTATTGAAAAGGAGATCGCGGCAGAGCTGTCTGACGATGATGATAATCAGGTGGATTGGAAGTACATGGTGAGGAGTAACAAGAAGCCCAAGGCGGAGGTGCTGGGAGATTTTGACGGCTTGTGAGCACTTGCGAAATGTTAATTCTCGAGCGGAGAAATGAGGTGTACTATTTAGTGGAAAACTCATAGAAGTCATGAAAATTAGTAATCCTCTAGAAGGATCCTTCCATAGGAATTATTGATGAATATTTATTGACCTCTATGAAGATCTTGCCTTTTGAAATCACACATATTACTCTATGTGATTGTTGACTGGTTCAGGAAATATTCAGAGTGTTCATAACGTTTACAGTCTTTCACAAGGTGTTTGTCAACACTTTAAACCACTCTAGAAGTATTTTTCTTCATAAGTGAGTCAAATTTCTTCAATTGTAAAAAGGATTTTGCTGTTTTGGAGACTGCTGGTGGTATAGCAGCCTGAATTTCTGAACGAGAAATGAGATGATCAAAGAAGTCGTCATCGGAGCTTTCACCAATGGTGACTTTTAAGGGGAAGTAAGCTACACCTCTTAGCATATCTAGTTTTTGAAATATTTCGTGTTTAGAAAAGCTGATAAGAAGTGGCACGTGACTTGTCATTTGCAAATTGCGGGGCAGTTACAAACATCAACGTTATGCCAAAACTTATTAATAATAAGCAAGTTCCTCAAGAATCAAGATATGAATAATGTATAGAGTATGATGCAATCACTTTTGAAATAAATGGAACCATCTCTTGATAACGGGACACAGCAATATTATTTTGAATGACGTTCGAATGAAAAGTAACTTCATCCCAAGTTCCATTAAAGGGAGGAAAAGAGAGAAGACGAACAAAAGTTCTCATATAAAATCCACGATTGGATACTTTCTCTATATGAAAATCCAAAGGACCATTATTTTGAATTTGTAAGTGAAGGCTTAAAATTTGGGTTCATGTGACCAGAGCAAATTCAGAAGAGCGACTAAACGCCAAAAGGTAAATAAAACGACCAAATAGAATAACACATTTTCTGGTAGAAGAATGAGGGAGTTCCACTTTCAATCATTATCAATGCTCCAATCCAAGACCCCAAAATTTCAATCAGTTTTTCATTTTTTTTGTGAGTTCATCACTCCACCTTCCATTTCCCACTGACTGAACGGATCCCATCGTAAACAAACAAGTCGTCTAGGGGCACATACTGGCACGTGAGAAGCTTCAACAATTCCTGGGCTCCCACTCCACCAATGAGACTGCACGTATTGTGATATGACATCGTAGAGTGACGAAACACCTCCAGGAGAGTTTTCCTCACTTCCCCCGGACCAATAACTGACTCTGTACCGGGAGAATCTCTATTTAGGAGGGATGCAAATGCCTGCATGTATCCCTCGAAGTCATCTCTTTTTCCTTCGTTATGCCAGTTGTGATACGCCAAAATAGCAAAGTAAGTGGCCAATGCATTACTCGTGCCATCTTTGAGCTTTCCCAAGACTTCTTTTATCATTGATTTTGAATAATCCTGCATGCAACCATTCGTCACATGGAGAACGGCACTGTTCTTGCAGAAAACAGACACTGAAGCGTCGCTGATCTCGGCCACACTGCGTCCTGTAGCTTCACAGGACTTTCTTAGTAGTCCCATGAACTGCTCCTGGTCTCTTTGCGCTTTCTCCCTGTAGATGGCCTGCAACTTGACGTAGTCTGCAGTCGTTGACGTCATATCTGGAAGGCTCCCTGGTAAGGGAAGAGCACTGTTAACATTTATGAAGGAACGTAGTGCATGCACAAGTAGCCAAAACATCAGATTGTGCAGGCCAATGTGCCGGACTTCTTCCCGTTGGAAAAGGGCATGGACTGAGCTCGGCACGTGCGTCACCTGTAGCGCCCTATGGAACGCCAGTGATGCCTCCAAGAAATTAGGCTCTTTACCAAAGTTACATGCCATATTCTGAATATATTTTTGCTGAAAGAGCTTCTTCTCCGTGTAGTTCTGCGGGGGTTTGGCATGGTCACGTCTCCATTGATCAACCGCCTTGATTAAGATCACAATATATGGCACATGTGCATGGTCTGTAGCATCCAAGGACTCCATATCAAACAGATCAGCAAAATTCCGAAGCTCATGCCATGGTTGGTCGATTCGGAGATCGTATGCTTTTGAAGGGTCGTGTGTTTCTATTATGGTAGTTTCCTTGGAGAACACCCTGACCATACCGTAAAAACCAAGCGTGGAAACCACAATTAAGGGGATTTGGTGGCTCCAGAGCACGTGTTTGAGCTCATCGACCATTTTTTCAGGCAAAAATCCGCTCAAAACTACGGCAGAAAAAGGTGCAAAGAATGCACTACATGTAATCCTGCTTTCCAACAAACCCTCCACAGATTTGCCATAATAATGCCCTTGAACATCAGAGTTAAGCTCTTGGAGAGCGTTGTACATTGCAGCTGCCTTGTTCTGGCCAATCGAATCATCGTTAAAGAAAAAATTGCCGTCTAAATCACTCTCCTGTACAGAATCACCATCTACAACAGTAAATTCACCAATACCCGGAAGGACAAGATTTTTGAGCACTTCTGCACCAACACTGGTACAATTGAGAAGACACACGTGGGAATGCCTAAGCCGGCTTTGACCACCGGACGCCCAAAGCCGGATTTGTCGGTCATATTTGTCCATCTTCAAAAGTGGAGCAAATATTTGATTCAATTATCGGATTTGAGGCCAGTTTTGACCCAATTTGACGGAAGTTATAAGAAACGGTATCTTACCGTACCAAGGATGTAAGAGGGCTGTATGGATGCTGTAGAGATGCTTCTAGAGTTTATAAGAGCTGTTTAGGGTGCTAATATACTATGGTTTCCGGGGTACGGCGCGCGGGAGGCACGGGCTTATTAATTAGTGTATTTAATAGGAAGTCAACTCTTCGTTGACACTCGAACAATGACGTAAAAAATTTTGACATTTGACCATTGGATTTTCGACCATTCAAATAATTCATACAATAATAATTGAATAATGGCAATTCGAAAATTTTCATCCAACATTGGCACTTCAATTTGGATTTCAAGTACCGTTCACGAGAAGTCCAAGACAACCCCAGATGAGGTAATTGTACTATGGGCGACAGCCAGTAAGCTTATTGCAATGGGCAAACAAAGGTATGCGTCAGACTTAATGTGAGGGCACAATAAATACACCAGAAAAGAATATTATCGTTTTTGGAACCACACCTGGTCTTAACACCTAGGAGCCCCAACACTTAGGAAACTTAGCAAAGAATCCCAACGAGGACCTTTTGAGAATCCGGTAGCTTAGTTTTGCAATCATACATATTCTCGTTCAAGAAATTTCACAACCCTTTTTGCTTCCCATCAACTCCTCATACCGCTCCTTATCTATCTCCTTCATCTTTTCCTTAACCTCATCAGGAAAGAATTTCTTAATGAGGATCATGGCATCGAAGTCAAGATTGCTAGAATCGGCCATACTGATGGCACTCTCGTACCTGCAGAAAGGGCAGTCGTTTTTTCCCCGTTGCTTGAGTTTCACAAGACATCTGACGCAAAAAATGTGGCCACAACTTAGACGAATAGGCTTGAACGCTATGGACATGCAGATTGGACAGGTGTAGTCGTCAAGCTGGGGAATGAGTGTCAACAACTTGTTCTGCATGACGAAACAAATGGACTGTGCCACAGACTTTCCATGGATGGAGATATGGTCTTCGGACATCAATTTTGGAAACTTTGACGACACATTGAGGCACGTCTGCTTGTCGAATTTCTTCAAGATTTTTCGGAGAGCCTCGGTGTTGATAGACTGGTATTGGATTATTTTCAAGAGGCGTTGATTGAGCGTGATAAAATTGTCATAGGCCAAAGACGTTGCTTTCTTGTGGTAGCCAATGAGGTGGGATTTCTCCACGCGGCTCTGGTACTCGCCTAAACTGTGCTTAATCTGGTCGGCGTTCTTCTCCAAAACCTGGGACTTGATCTCATTGTACCGGAAATACACCTCCGAGTCAAGGTACATGCGGAAGAGCTCTCTCCACTTGTAGAGGTCGCTTTTTTTGGCGGAAAACTTGATTATCTTTTCGCTCAATGCATCGATATCTTCCACCAACTTCTCCTCTTCTGTACTGCGGATACGATCGAGGTTTTCGAGCTCGCTGTTCAACAATCCAAAAAAAGTCATATCCAGGTTGAGTTTGATGATGATCTCTTTGTTCTGTATTTCCACTGCCTCGTCTTGCACAAAGCTTCCCTCTTCGTTGGACGAGGTGGGCGAAAGAATGTAGTTGTCACTGGAATCCTTCTTGAGTTCCACAATCTGAGGTTCCAGATTTGATGGCTCTTCATCCTCGGTACCTACGGCATTGACTTTGTCCCGGATGAGTTGTGCCAATCGGGTCACATCTTCGTTGGAGAACCGGGTGCTCTCTGAGTCATTAAGAACTATTTTTAGATACGGAATCACCTGATTCTTGTGCTTACGAAGCACATAATGAGCCACCACAGGGTTGCTGGCCACGGTTTCATCGGGCTGAAGCTCCACGGTATTTTGCTGGTCCTGGAGAAGAAGCTTGAGATTGGACTTGGAGAGCCCTAGAAATTCAAGCTCGTCCACGATCCGACTGATACATTTCTTGAGCACCTTATATTGGATGGCGGCCTCAATCCAGTCCTGAGGGATATCCTCCTCGATGAGCGTCTGCTGCAATACTTTGGCGAACTTCATCGTGTTTAATCATGAACTGGCGATGGTCTGTGCCAAGGTTTGTGCCAATGGTTGGATGTGCCGATGGCGAGATTCCTTCAGTATTGGTCTTATCCTGCGTACTCCGGAAGAGTTGTTTTTTGCTGTCAAGTCACCAGCTGTCTCCGCGATAAGCGATTTGGCATTGACAGGTGAGGCAGAAACGTGGTACATAATTTTCATTAGGGGCCGCGCCAATACCAAGACTGACGCGCGGCTGACCGAGGACAGGCAGATGCCGGTGGTGTCACATTTGCAGTCACCAATAACAATGCACCCTAGGAATTTCAGTCAGCCTAGGGATTTCAGTAGTGTTTACACAAGTCATTTTGAATGTATCAACGCTGCAGCGTTTTGAAAAGTGAATTTGCATATGGTATTCCTGGGTAATTCCAGAAGGGCAATTTTCAGTATGATGAGTTGCCCAAAAATATTTTTTGTCTGATGCCAATCTTAAGTATGAAGAAGTTGCGGTTGTTTCAATCAGTGGGTTTCTAGTGGTTCCAGTTTTAAAAACTGTGTTTCAGTATATATTTTCAGCATTACGCGTTTTCCGATTTTGCAAAGCCAATGTTTGGTATGCCGAGTTTATAATATGAAAAGTTTCCAATGTCAAAACTCATTATATTCCCGAGGTCTTTTTTCTGTGAGCTTCGAATGACTTTTCAAAGGTGAATTTTTCAGTGAGATTTCGCAGTCATTTTTGTAAACTCATTAAGAGCATATGCTAATCCTGTGATTTTGTGGCGAGGTGAATTCCCGGTATGATGTATTCTTCAATTCAATGAAAGTTTTGCGATGTGAAATTTTCAATGATTTTCAAAAAATGATTAGTCTACAGAAAAACTTGTGTGAAACTACACAAATATTTCTTTCGAATAATGTTTGAGCGTTATGAAGTTCCAATAAAACTTCAGTCTAATTGCTTTCAATATGTGAAGTATTGTTTAGTATGATAAATTAGTATATTGATCAGGCGAATTTTTAGTGAATGTTCTGGTGTGTGTGAGTATATTGAATTTCGAGTAGAGTGAAATGTCTCAGTGAATTATTAGGGTGATGTATTTGCAGTATGACAAAATTTCAGCAATAAAAATTTGGCGCATTTTTGAAAGTCATAATTTTTTACTGTAACTTTTGAGTAAGGTGGATTCTCGAGTAATTTGAAGTATGGTGGAGTTCAAGCCTAGCAAAGTTTTAGGCAAATGTCTTCTTTGATAAATTTCCAGCCTACCTAATGGTCTAGCGTTTTCCAGCATAGTGCATTGTACAGTGAATCACCAGTGAATTTTCACCATAGTAAAATTTGAGTTTCCAGGGACGGAAATTTCTACACGGTAAATATTCTGGTGATTTCAAATAAAAACGTCTTTTAAACTTTCGAGTTTTGAGAAGAGTGGTCTTTTATCGAGTTTGCAGCCGTGTGAGTTTCAGTGCAATGAAGATGATCCATAATGATGCAACTATGTTAAATTACCAGCATGATGAACTTTTATTTAGTATTTGAGTCTGATAATTTGGGTCTTCTAAAGTGGTAAATTTTCTGTTGGGTGAATTTTGAATATGATGATTTCGCGGTGAATTTGTAGTATGGTCTCTTTGTCATGGCAGATTCCCAGCATGTTGGTTTCGTTATGGTGATTCTTAATCTGCAGCATAAAAAGTAGTAGGCTCACACTATATTATTCATAGAGGTTTTTTAATATGCCATACTGAAATATGGGGTATATAATTCCCCCAGTTTCCTGAAACAATTTTTCGTTCCCTAATAAGATACTTTGCCATGAATTGCCTTAAATTTTTGACATGTGCTTTTGTTTGCAATGCTTTAATCATTCCAGTGAGCCAATTTGGCTCTTCCACTGAGCCAAGTGACTTAGATGCAACGGTCCTTGGAAAGCTTGGAGAGAAGGTGGAGAATGGGACCACTGTTGCTTTGGGTGAGACTCCTAAAAGCAGGATTCAGAGTGATGCCCTTTCTCCTTTAGGCTTGATTCCGGCACCATTTAAAAAACAACTCTTGAACCAAACTGTTGGAGATTTCAATGTACCGGGTCAAGGGATGATGAACAGCACCTTTATTGCTTTTTATAAAGTCCCTGAAGAGCATGAAGAAAAGATGGACGAAGCAACTCTCATTGCTATTGACTCGAGTTTTAAAATTATTGAAGAAGAGGAGGAAACGAACACTTCTGAGTTCTATGATTTTATGAAAGAGCTCGGAGAAATTGTGGAGGAAGTAACTACTAATGAGTTTGATTCAATTTCCGGGACTATCGAAGAAGTGGTCGAAAGCCCTACTCCTAATATTCTTGGACAAGTGGTTCCAACAGGTCACTTCGTTGCATTTGACACAATTTCCGAAACTATCGAAGAAGTGGTCGAAAGCCCTACTCCTAATATTCTTGGACAAGTGGTTCCAACAGGTCACTTCGTTGCATTTGACACAATTTCCAAAACTATCGAAGAAGTGGTCGAAAGCCCAACTCCTACCATTCTTGGACAAGTGGTTCCAACAGGTCACTTCGTTGCATTTGAGACAGAGCTCGAGGAATTTGAAAGCCAACCTTCTTCTACTCTTGTTATCCTAGAAGAAGAGATTCCTAAAAATTATTCTGTTGCCTTCGAGCAGCCAGAAGAGCTTGAGGATGATAACTTTTCTGCTTTGAGTGTCCCTAGAAAAGTCGCAGGATCTTTCTCAGCAGAAGTTCCCAATGTCATCTTAAATCACAGCAATTGCTCTAACATCTCGAAAGAAGATTTTTCTGCAATTTCACTGGTTTATCCTCATGTTATAATAAATTGTGAGTTAGAAAAAAGTACCCTTATACCCAAGGAGATCTATGGCCCGGATCCGGAAGCTGGCGTGGACAGCGAATTTACTGCCATGAATTTCAGAAAAGACAAAATGGAATTCTTGGAGGTTGTGCTGGTGGCAGAGAAAAACTCTACCACTTGGCAACAGCCCATACTTTCTTGTGTAAGGCCCCGAAGCGGTGGAAAGGGACTGTTTGAGACCCAGGCGACTCTTGAATCTATCTTGGAATTGACCGGAAAAATTTCCAAAGGCTTTAAGTTTTTTACCAGTTCTATGTCTGCCTCTGGTTCTTCTAAAATGATTGGGGAATGGTCTTATACTGTTGCATGCGAGTATGAGAATGCAGCAGTTAGACCCGTGGCTGAGATCTCTACTATGATAATCAAGGAACGTGTCCGGGAATGGAAGGTGAATTTGAGCTCGAAAGTCTTCTTGAAAATTGGAGAATGGCTGGAGATGGACCTGATCAAGATCTATCCTAACTCTATCGTGCTTTCTTGTATCTCAGAGAAACAAGTACCGGACATTTGCAGTTGGTCGGACGTCGAAATCCAGGAGGAGGTGGAGAAGAACTTGTTTGACGACATCAAGTCAGAAAACGAGGAGGAAACGTGAGGAGCAAAAGCTGCCTCATATTAAGAGAGCCTCATAATGAGAGTTTCAAATAGAAGACTCATAACTTGCTATATAACTTGCTCTAATTTGGTATAGAGTCTAGCTACATAAATTGTAAGGTAGAAGTAGAGTTGCTTTGAAGAGAGAAGAACAAAGAAGAAGGAAGAAGGAGGAGAGAAGAGAGAGAGCAATTAAGAAAAAGAAACATAAGGTGAAGAAGAGTAATAAGGGATAGCATCGAGGGGTGAGATCTTTGTTTTATATTTGAAAGGTTCCTTTTTGCAACCATTTTCATTTCTGCGCCACACTTACCTCTTTTCAACAATATATATTACCATAAATATAAAGAGGGCAGCCCTCATTCTTTAAATAAAAATGCCCCTCGTTTTTGCCATACACTATACAAATAAAGTGAAGAATTTATAGTGACAACCGAAACGAGCCATTGCAATTGACACTCTGTTAAGATTGAGAAATTCATAGCCACTCTTTTGGACACTGCCAAATATTCGATTTAATCTCAGACAAATAATTATTTCGGGCATTTCTCGTCTGTGAATTCATATTTTGTTGCGCCTAACCTTAATCTATCAATCTTCAGAAGGTGGTGGAACGTTTGCGAAGGTGGCCAAGTGCACACCCGAAAACCCATACACCGCGAAACACCCCAACAAGCAGATTTCGATCTCAACCTCTCCGCATACGCATACTAGGAATACCAAAACCATCAACATGGACTTCGAACTAGAACCATCTTTGAACTCAGTTATTCAACAAGACACATTGAAGTGGATTTTCGTGGGCGGAAAAGGAGGAGTGGGCAAAACCACCACTTCGTCCTCCATTGCCGTCCAGTTGGCCATGGCATACCCAAAGGAAGAATTTTTGTTGATTTCTACCGACCCTGCCCACAATTTGTCAGACGCCTTCTGTCAAAAATTCGGAAAGGATGCACGTAAAGTGGAGGGCTTAAGCAATCTCTCATGTATGGAAATCGATCCCAGCGCAGCAATGACAGATTTGCAAAACCAGGCGCAGCAGTACAACAACGATCCCAATGACCCGTTGAAAAGCATGATGAGCGATATGACTGGCTCTATTCCCGGAATTGATGAGGCCTTGTCGTTCATGGAGGTTTTGAAGCACATCAAATCCCAGAAAAAGAGCGCCGACGATAAGGACACCACCATCGCTTACAAGACCATCATCTTTGACACGGCGCCCACAGGACATACACTTAGATTCTTGCAGTTGCCTCTGACTTTGGAGAAGTTGTTATCCAAATTCCAGGCTTTGAGTGGAAAGTTGGGTCCCATGATGAGCATGCTTGGAGGAGGTGGTGGTGGCGCCAACCAACAGGATATTTTCGCCAAGTTGAGCGAAATCCAGGAAAGCGTTACCGAAGTCAACGAGCAATTCACTAACCCCGACTTGACGACATTTGTGTGCGTGTGTATATCCGAGTTTTTGTCGTTGTATGAGACTGAGAGAATGATCCAAGAGTTGATGAGCTACAACATGGATGTCAATTCGATTGTGGTCAATCAATTGTTGTTCAGTGACGATGATGATTGCAAGAGGTGCCAGGCCAGATGGAAGATGCAGAAGAAGTATTTGGGACAAATGAACGAGTTGTACGAGGACTACCACTTGGTAAAGATGCCATTGTTGGGCTCGGAGATCCGCGGCATCAACAACTTGAAGAAGTTCTCGAAGTTCTTGTTAACGCCCTACGACCCAAAAACCAATGGTAGTTTGGTGTTTGAGTTGGAGGACGCCAAGTAGGGAACACGGTCACGTGACAGGGAGTGCATAACCAAAACTCCTGCACAACTCATACTCACCACGAAAGCCACAAGCCATAAGCCACAAGCTATTTCCCCTCAGCACCATGGCCAGAGGCAACCAGAGAGAATTGGCGAGAGCCAAGAACTTGAAAAAGCAGCAAGACCTGAAACTGAAGAAAGAAGGTGATCCCAAAAAAAGAATGGAATCGGATGCGGAGAAGATGAGACAAAAGCAGGCGCTAGGTATGTTGATGTGCAAGTTCATAAAGTAGAGCCATGATCAGAGCCATGATAAGAGCCATAATTAGGGTCGTAATTAGGGTCGTAATTAAGGCCATAATAGCCCGGACTACGAAAAATGCAATATCTCAGATTACAGGATTACTAACGAATAGCGGATGCTCGGAAAGCAGAGGGCCAGAAGTAAATGTCTGGGAAACATTATCATAATTTCTCTCCGGATTGTTTATGTAATCAATGCATATGAATTGAATGGGGACATACCTGTAGACTGTGACCCAAAGTGGTGTTGCCGACGTACCAAGTGGTGTAATGAAAGGTTTAGGTGTACTACAATAAGCTGGTGTACAGGTGTAGTGCACTGAATATGGTGTGTGTAATGCACTGAAGCACCTTACCAACAGTAACACCAGAAAAATGTTAATCACCGAAGATTACCACGATGTCAAGACTTCGTATGGTACCACCATGCGTCTCTTTACGTTCCATCCCGTGATGCCCGGCTACCCCAAGGCCAAGTTCCCCGGGGTGATTGTGTATTCTGAGATCTACCAAGTCACCGGCCCCGTATCCCGGTTCGCCAAAGACATAGCTGCCCAAGGATACGTGGTAGTGGCACCCTCAATCTACCACAATTTCGAGTCCTACAATGCCTTGGCCTACGATACTGAAGGTACCGATAAAGGTAATCGATACAAGATCGAAAAAGAATTACGGTCATACGACGAAGATAACGACTTGGCAGTGGCGTACCTCCATGGCTTGAGCACGTGTACAGGCAAAATTGGAGCAACGGGTATGTGTTTAGGAGGTCATTTGGCGTTCCGTGCAGCACTCAATCCAGCAGTTTCAGCAGCGTTTTGCTTTTTTGCAACTGATATCCATAATCATGCATTGGGGCGCGGGCAGAATGATGATTCATTGGCTCGCAGTGCAGAGGTAAAGGGCGAAATCATCATGGTTTTCGGTGACAAGGATCCGCACGTGCCTTTGGAAGGACGAGACTTGATTCGCAGCACCTTACGTAAAAATAAGGTGCAGCTAACGTTTATGGAGGTCAATGGAGCCCAGCACGCGTTTATCCGGGATGAAAGCCTGAAGGGACGGTACGATGCGGCAGTGACCAAGATGTGTTTCGAATGGTTAGTAGATTTGTTTCACCGGCGCTTGACCTTGGATTTGGGCGAGCCTGAAGGCGATATCAAGGAACCCGAGAATGTGTGTTAGACGATACCAAAGATTGTGTACTGATAATCTGGGTGTCTTTAAGGCACATTATACTATAGTCTAGCAAAGTCTAGTACTTATTTTAGCACATGTGCACAGTCTCGTGTGTAATATGTTTTTATAATTGGTCTAGTATTATTCAGTCCAGTCTATAAATGATGTTTTAGTATAAGATAGTATGATAGGCAAATCTAGTGGGTAAACTAGTATGTATTATTTGAGATGTTTATGATATATAAAGTTCAATATAGTATAGTATATGCAGTACTATAGTCTAGTAGTGCATGGAAAGCTTAGTATTCACTGGTAAGTCTAGAATTCGAGTCTAATGTTGTAGACAAGGTAAATTATATTTTGAAAATTTAGTTTTTCTGGTAATTTGGGATATCCTGTCTTGTAGTGAAGTAGTGTAGTTTTACTACAGTTGGAAATTTCTGGTAAGTTTAATAATGTATAGCAGTCTGATTTTATAGCAGTCTAATAATTAAAGCAGCAAAGTGAGTACACTACTGGGCTGTACATAATCTAGGATTGTATGGAAAGTCTATAGGGCATGGTTGTTCCAGCCGTGAGGAGTACTGATATTGTCTGTGTTAAGCGTGAACGCCTCGTAAGGCATTCCCGTACTGCATAAGCATGGAATGCGCATGCAGTATATTTCAGATTAAACAACTTAGACATTGTTCTGGAGAGAACAATGTTGGGCTGTGTTCATCTGGCCAATGATAGAGCTCTCGTCTCAATGAGAGTTAGACGAGAGCTGGTCCCCGTCTCACTAAGAGGTACGTGGTCTCTCCCAGAGAGAATATATAAGAGGCGAGCCAGTCGCCCCTTATATAGAGAGACCAAGGGTTTACAGCTGAAGTAGCTACCATCTCTAGTACTTAGTTAGCAAACAACAGAATACAAATGACTGATATGATTACTGAAGTTCCACACTTGTGAGAGTTATTAAAGAACAACGAGATAAGTGTTCCATCTTACGCGAAAGCTTACGCTAACGCGTAACAATCTGCACGTGTATTATTCTAATACAGTCAACTATCTGCGTGGTTGGTCTCATATATAACCTTTCTTCCTGGGAAATGTCATATTCCTGTAGACAGCTAAGTATTTAGAGGAGGTATAGACCGTAGTATCGTCTCGTTCATGGTTGGTAAAATTTTTTCCGGATAAAGAATTGGCTGAATGTTGATTTGCTGGTTGCTAGTGCTTAGTAAGCCTTAAAGAAGAATACTCGATTAGGGGTATAGATACTTCTTAAAAATCATACAGGCTTTATCAATCATGCTATTAGAACAATTAGCATGATAGAAAATTCATGGAGTGATGGTGCAGGATTTGTCCTCTTATTTCAAGGCTTGAGGGTAGCTCAAACTACTTCTAATTGAAAAAATCACCATAACATAAGTATTAGTGTTCACAGTATTTGAATACATGAGGGTGTATCTACCAATTTAAGGTAGTCTGCATCAGAACAGTCAAAATGATGTTCGACTGTAACATCTATAGTATTATTGCTAGCTCTTATTAGTAGCCAGAATCATGCCTATAGTTGTACTAGTCCATTGTACTGTGCACTATTCATCAATATTCTCGATAATCTAAATTATCTTTGTAGATGATTCAGAGTAGTGAAAGAACCTTTTACAACACCCTCCATTGGGTGCGCGCACGACCGAAAATTTCTCACGCACATACAACATCTCTAGCCAGGAAACGCTCCCCATAACCTTACACAACAATGAGACCAATCAAGTTGATGGGACACGAGCGTTCGTTAACGCAAGTTAAGTTCAACCGCGAGGGTGACATTCTTTTCTCCGTGGCCAAGGATGCATCCGCCTCTATTTGGTACTCGTCCAATGGTGAGCGCCTAGGCACCTTGGAGGGCCACAAGGGTACCATTTGGTCTATTGATGTGGACAGCAAAACAGAGCTTTGCGCCACCGGAAGTGCCGATACGTCTATCCGCTTATGGAAGGTTCAAACGGGAGAATGTGTGTTCAAATGGGACGCTGAGTCGCCAGTTAAGCGCGTAGCCTTTTCCCCCGACAACCTGAAGTTGTTGGCCGTCAACGACAATGTCATGGGCTCCACGGGCGCAGTTTCCCTCTATGATATCAACTACGACAACATATACGACCAGAAGGTGGAACCTAGCCTCGTGATCAAGACCAGGCCAGGAGCATCGCATGTGACCGTGGCCGGATGGTCCGCCGAGGGCGAATACATCATCACGGGCCACAAGGACGGTACCGTGTCGAAGTACTTGGGCCAGACTGGCGAGTTCATCCAGTCTGTGCAGGTGCACGGCATCCACAATGAGGAAACCAACGTGCAGATCACGGATATCCAGTTTGCTCACCAAGACAAGCTGTATTTCATCACGGCGTCCAAAGACAAGAACGCTGCTTTGGTGGATGTCAAGACCTTCGAGATCTTGAAGGTTTACAAGGCAGATGCACCCATGAACACCGCTGCCATCACGCCCAAGAAGAACTTTGTGATTTTGGGAGGAGGTCAAGAAGCCAGAAACGTCACGACTACTTCCGAAGCTCAAGGAAAATTCGAGGCTCGTTTCTACCACAAAATCTTTATGGACGAGATTGGCCGTGTCAAGGGTCATTTCGGACCTTTGAATACGGTGGCAGTGCACCCGGACGACTTGGGTTACGTTTCGGGCGGAGAAGACGGATTTATCCGTGTTCACTACTACGATAAGTCGTACTACGACTTTGAGTTTGATGCTGAAAGAACCGAGCGTGTCATGTCCCAGTCTCAGCAAGCTGCGGTGTAATAGAGAGACGGTAGTGAGGTAGATAGTTAATCCGATAGATACTGAAGTACGAGTAAGTATGTGAAGTGTTTGAAATCTTTTTATGTATAATACCTTCTCGAATTCATACATTCTTCTTGCTACGTTTTTCATTAAAGTCTTGTTTACCATACTATTCCATCCGTAACTCCTCTCATGAGGCTTTTGATGCTAATTGTTCAAAATGTCAACTATGGACGGCTTCAATAAGCGAAGAATTGAATCACATTTTAGGTCCAGAAGTAGATACCAAGACTAGTCTAGGTTTTCATACCAGTTCGAATTTGTATAATTTAATGTACAGATTCTATACTAGTCTAGATTTGAGTGCCCATTGCTGTGGATGGCCGTCAATTGTTGAGCGACCTCTGTGGACTGGAAAGCAGCCATGCTAGCTACGTGCGCTATATCCAGCCCACGTGGTTCGAGAAGTACCAGTTGCAGTTTCCACCTACCATGGCCACTACCAGCTCAAGATTAACGATTTTGACGACTCTCGCATGCAGCCGTTGTACTTGGCCTACCGCCCGCCCATGATGGTGCTCACCAATGCGTTGAATCCCACGCAAAAGGCCCTGGAAACCTCCGCCTCCTTGCGCAGAAGTGTCAGGCGCTCCTTGGAAATCCAGTACAGGACCAATGCTGTCAGGGACACTTCCAACCCCATGTTCGGATGGCTCTGGTGGTGGGCCGTCGGCGCCGTCGGTATGGCCTCGGCCACTTTTGTCATTCGCTGATCCGTCAGTGTTCCTCATGGATTGGTTTGATTTGATATCCTGATTAATAGGTGATTGACATGTGACTGATATGTGATTGATATGTGTCTGGTATGTGATTGGTGTGTGATTGGTGTATGATTCATATCTTGGTTGATATGTTCTTGATGTTTCTCTTCTTTTGAAAAAATGATCATCACATAATTTTTGTTCAGTGACCATTGGTTCATATTGATTGTCATACTTCGATATAGGTTCATGCTGATTGTTAGACCCACGATGGCTACACTACCATTGGGATTTGAGCCTGCAGCCAATTGGCTCCTACAAAGGGAGAGGTGTAGGAAAGATCGATATCTCCGGGCAAATACGTGGCGGCAACGAAGATGTCCAAATAAGGAAACTCTCCTTTAACACAACGCTGTGGCCAAGCCCTCTAAGTCAGTTCCTAGCACCACGCGTACCATTGATATGTAGAGTGATTGGTGAGGTTGAGCACCGCTTATCGCGGGGATGCATCCTGTATACCGGCCTATTTCAGATATGTCCTGTATCTAATCATGACACCAAAAGATATAAGATTACTACTACCATACAATACCTTTAGACAAAAATGATAGCCACACTACCTATTCCCACAGCATGTTAATACACGAAATAATATACAGTACTAGTACTGCACTAGTACTGTAATAATGTAGGGTACTGACATGCGATACAATATACAGTACTAAGACATGGTACTAAAATACGATAAAATATAGGATACTACAGTACATAGCACTTTTTGATTCCGGTGGCCATAAGGAGTAATTTATTTCTACATGCACTATACTCTACCCTCAGCCACTATACTCTATTAAATTCGAGTACCTGAGGTGCACTGATGGGGTTTTTCAATAGGACGCCGTCTCTTATTTTACTCCCGAACTTTCATCTGTTTTTTTTTGGTTTTATTGTTTTGTTTATCAACTGTATGTAAAATCATTTTTACAAAATACTATAATCAACCGATATTATTTTCACAGCACAACTTCTTCCAAAATATTGTACGCGATCAGAAATCTTACTATGTCCGACCAGAAATCGCACTATGCAACCAGAAATCGTACTGTGTGCGACCAGAAATGTGCAAACCAGTTTTGCAGCCAGTCCAAAGGCCACTATATAAACCGGGCATCTCCATACATTTCGCAGTCTACAACCAATTTTCTAACACAACACAACACAACACAACACAACACAACACAACACAACACAACACAACACAACACAACACAACACAACACAAGAACATGGACCTATCCTCTGAACTGCTCAACAAAATGAATCCTATACTCATACTGACTGGAACCAGAGTAAAGACTACAATATCTCTTATATATTCCCACGGACCAGGGCCCCCTCCGGAGACAAACCAAAGAGAAGAAATGTCAAGAGATTTTATAAAGGAAACTATGGTACAGGGCAGCAGCCACGCGGAAGGAATTGGATAAATGGCAAATTTATGGAGGGTGAATGAAGGGGCAAATGAAGGGATACGTGAAGAGACAAATGAAGGGAAAAACATTTCATGGATGTTGAGCTTCCCCCAATTCCCCTCCCCAATATTGTTCAGAGGCCAATTTAAAAATCCTCCTAGTATTTTCTTGCGTCCGTGGAATTGAATATGGGACGTGAATCCTCGGAAACAGCCACGTTAGAATTATTAAAATTATTGAGACTCAGTAATAAACAAAAATGGTATTATGAGCTCCACACTACACCAGACAAAAGACTATACTACACTTACTCTTATAAACTACAATGTACTAAACATACTGTTTATACTACACTAGACTAAACCGGAACAAATGAAAAGGTTTCTAGCTACTGGACTAGACTGGATACTACTGAACCCTCTATACCTTTATTACTCTAAGTTCATTAAATTAAAACTTAAGGAAACTGTCTTGATGGACTCCTGGTGAACAGCCTGGTCTGTTTTTCAAGCCACTATAGTCTATAGTTTTCTAGTACTCCACCAATCTGCTACAGTAACACTACTCATTAATTCAGTTCTTGATAGTATAATCGAAGATCATGTGATTTCCACTGTTCGATTGCAAAATAACACTAGAGGGACTAAAAAGTGGCCTGAGGAGGCTTTTTTCTGATTTAAAACAAACGAAAACAAAAAATGAAAAAAATGTAAACAATCATCATCAGAAGAAAACAGATCTTGTGTGTTTACAGTTTTGAGGTAGCACTGAATTTCATATGCAGTACTTTCCTATATCCTCTTCTTTTACGCTTGCGGATCTATTAATATAAATACGGAATGTGTAAATAAAATCTGAACGCTTGAATATTATTTTGGAAATGTATACTGGACGATAATTAGAAGTTGTGTGTTCCAGAGGTGTCTTGGGTGGTGTAAATGAAAGATGATCAATTGTTCTCTTTCTAAAGGCCGAAACACAAATAAAACAGGCCTGAAACAGAATAATACCAGTAAATTTTGCTTTTCAGGATTTCTTCTTAATAGAATTAATAGATTCCTGCATTAAACTAAGGGTCACGTAGCTCCAGCTCCATGTTCAATCCTGTCCATTCCCTTATTGAATACGATACCTATGTACATACCCATAAAGATGGCAAACCTAAATATATATATGACTACCAGCATAGCAGTTTCCATACACAGTTATTAAGAATTATGGTTTGCTCTTCAAATTACCCTGCTGATTAATATCTGGTCAAATGTGCGACATCGTGGAATGTAGCCCTGCGTATTCCTAGGACCCATGGAAAACACTTGATATAATGGAATAATAAAAGAGATGAAGCGTATGTAGCAGAAGTTTAAAACATGAAGATGAAGCTAACATAATACTCTGGCTTGACACCTAATCTCATGCACAATAGATGTTGTGAACTAGAGTGACACATTGACACATAATTACAAACAGTTTCTGAGCCAAGAAGGTCGTTGTGACCGTAAATTTCTACTGAAATTTTCTTTGTGAACCTTTCAACAAATTTCAGGCTTGCTTTGTAACTATTTTAATCCTAAAATATACTATTATTTACCAACTGATCTATTATTGCCACCTATTAATACGTTACGATGAGTCAATAAAATGTACCGCTCATACAAAGTAGTCCAAATTAATACTAGCCAGTCTTTAATAAGGTGTGGTACAGTGCTAACTAGCCTAATGATATGTAATACAATACAAATAGTCTGAAATAAAATCACTAGTCTATAATACAATTAGCTGATTCCGGATTACCGCGTTTTATCTTGCCAACAGTCGAAGTAAGGACTGTAAGATAACTGGCGTTACAGCTACTCTTGTTTTTCTGAAAAAAACATAGTAAATATGTAGTCTAACTAAATGTCATTTGTTCTTGGCCTGTAAAATCAGGTATGGCGATGTTTCGGTATTGCTTTGTCCAACCTGTCCTGGATCCATTTGCTCATTTGAGCACTGTAGTCTTTTCTTGGCCTTTTCTGAGACTCAGACACTTCAATTTTGGCTTTCGACACACGGGACTTGTCCAGATGTCTTTGTTTAGCTCCGCTTCTCCTGTCCGATCTCAAAATTACAAGGATTCCTTTCTGGGCGTCCTGTGCCATTTTGAGCTCATGCCCTTTGGCAAGATGTTCAATTCCTTGGATTTCTGTATTGTCCAAGAAATTGTTTATTGCTTGCTGCGTGTTTTTTGCTGCGTTGTCCTCCAATTCTGAGCACTTGGCGTCAAAGATGGACCTTGGAATAGATTCCTGGTCAGCCAAATTGCTTTGGCTGGCTGTGCCACTGCTAGGGATCCTGGTGGCTCTAGGAAAATCACTAAAAAGCTCACCAGGATAGGTCTCCTTTTGGAGATTTAGGCTTGGCACAGCCATCTTTGAAGCAGAGGCCCAATCGACGTTAAAAGGAATTGCACTTCTGTCGCTTGAGTCCTGGTGCTGATTATTGCTAACAGTGTCATCAAATTCGAAAGACTCTTCAGGAATAGGAGGAAGGAAGGTAAAGTGGTGGCAAGGCGGAGTCTGAGGGCGATGGTTGCCTTGCTCGAGTTCCCACTGAACAGGCAGCGATGTGTCATCGTCAAAAGAAGTTTCGCTTGCAGGAGGGGAAGCCTGGTAAAGCAGCAGAGTATCGGACTCAGCTGAAACTTGTCTGTCTCGGGGACCTAGTTGTGAAATAGGGTTCTCGCGGTCGCAGTGTGGTTGCAGACCCATTGGGTGCAAAAATTGCGCGCATTCGAAGGCATCTGCGTCGCAGTCTTCTACTGCCGTATCTGAGGTTCCAGCTATACTTGGCTCGTCGCCGAAGTTGAGATCCAGCATTTCACAGCTGCGGTCTTCGAATGTTTGTTCCCATTGCATTTCTGGAATGCTGCTTCTCCGGCTGAACAAAAGTGCGTAGCTGCTAGACCGTTTCCCCGACGTTTCACTTACCAGTAACAAGTCTGTTGAAAGTTTCCGTGGTGAGCTTTGCATGAGTGCTCCAAGGGTTTGAGCAGCATTTATCTCGTTGGCAAAAATGCCATAGTCTGGATCGGGGCATAAGTCAGCTGCATCGTTGAAGTCTTCGTCGTCCGAGTTGTTTCCATCGACCACTGGATGTCTGAGCGTGCTGTAGTAGTCCTTACGCCAAATTTCGTAGTTGAAAGGGCCGCATTCTGGAATCAGATTGAGCAGCAGAGCCACGCCCTCGAACTCCTCGAGTTTGATCCAAGGATCGGGCCGAGGGGCAAGACTCTCGTACTCCTCGAGTTTAACCTGAGGATCGGGCGAAGTAGTGGGCGTAAAATCCAATGAGGGTGAGGCTAAGCTGGAGCTAGGTTCACTCTTGAATACACCGGATGCCAGGATCTTCTCGAATTCCTTAATCCTTTTGTGAAAAGAACCAAATTGCACAAGAGGGGCCCAATGTTCGAAAGGAGGAGTAGGGGGTCGAAAGGCAGTGTAGCAACGAAAATACCGTAGTGGCCACTTTCTGCGCTGAAATCAGCCGAGATTCCCAAAGAAGAATCCCTATTCGAGCGTAAACCATTTTCGGCAGGCTTTAACTCTTGGGCCATTTCTTCCTCTGCCAAAGTAGCTTTCCTTATGATCGATTGAAGACTCGAGTCGTTGGTGCGGCTCCAGGAATGGGCCAAAGTGCTCATCGCAAAAGAGCTATCAGAAACTCTGGTGGAGTCTGCGCAAAATAAAGGTAAAGTTGAGCTATATTTATCGCGGTCGAATTCGACCGCGGAGGAAGCCCCAGTGAATGGAGATGACTGCACCACCGCCCAGTCTAATTTGCAGATCCCCAAGTGGTCGATGGGATTCGGAACTGGGTCGTAGGGTAGCCATGTCCCAGGCATTGGGGAAATAAAGCCAGGCAGATCCAGGCCTGGGCAGGAGTCAATGTCCATTGCCGCGTCGAAGTCAAAGATCTGCTCAGCAAAGGTGGGGTTGGGAAGTTGCATTTCAGAGGAAAGGAGATGGAGGGAATTCTGGGAGAGGAGTTTCTGAAAGTCTGAGTTTGAGTCTAATAGTCTGATGCTGAAATTCTGAGAGTCTGAGTCAAAGAGTCTGAGCTGTACTTTGGGCAAGTCTATAATTCTGGGAATAAAGAGTTGTGTAAAGTAGGTGTAGTTCTCGATGTGAGAACAAAACCGATAATGTGGAAATGGTACAGACTGCCCACGACTTTTTCATAACGCTTAGAGCACAAACATAATATTCATGCTGAAAGAAATAAAAACCTCACATATTCGATCTGAAAATGTGGCTTATCTTCCAACTTTCATTGATATGCCAGAAATGCATCCACAAGCAACACTCCATAACCAAATAGTGGCTCTAGATAAAGCATGACTCAGTCAGTGCATTGATAGTTTTGGCAGAATTACGAAAAGGTGAATCGTGATTTAAGGCACAGGTTTTTTTAATTGACCTGCAATGTCGATGGAGTCGCAGTGAAGTATATTTGTGTCACATTGATTCACCTTTATGTAACCTGCGCATTTGCATCTAAGGAGGCGATGACAGTATACAGGTTTTGCAAGAAGATTAAAACTGTAGGTATTCAAGAAGTGAAAGCAATGCTTTTCGGTCCCAGGCTAAATATCTATCTAAGCTAACCTGATGAACTTTAAGAAAATTGATGGTACATCACATGAGGACTTCATGTTAAATTCGTATTGAGACATACCTTAAATACTATAATTTTGGATTCATCAAAATTATAAAGATAAAAGTATACATTTATACATTCACCGCCAGTGGTAACTCTCTCGACTGATTGCTGTCCAGGTATAGTTCAAATAGAATACTTACTGCGCACTAAAAAACCACTGCTTTCGACTGGTAGTACTGGAATATTTGACATTTATATTTCATATTTGCTTTATTGAATAAAATTTTATAACAAGTGGGGTTTCACAATATCCATGTCGTATTTCATTTCCTTCCTGACTTTTCATGTTTATGAGTGATCTGTTCATGTACAGAATCTCGGGACGATGAAAGTCAAAGCCTAAGTAACCCTCATTATGTATTTTTCAATCTCCCGGCAAGTGTTTTTTTAGCTGTTTTCTAAAGAATCAAGCCTTGTATAAGTTGCCTTCTAGTATATACTTATGTACTCTACTGTACTCTAATCTACCTTGCTGTACTGTATTGTACTCTACTATACAATACTACACTTTCCACTTTAATCCACTGTTGGGTTCGTAACAGAGTCTTACAGTGGCCTGTACTTAATGGGGCCCAACTTTTAATAATTAACCTTACATTGAACATAGTCAAATAGATACATCAATACAGAGAAGCTAATCAAAATATTGTAACGCCTTAAGAATGTTAAATATGCCATCAATTCCTCTAAAAACTATGACATTTTGCTCACTGTTATATTATTTTACATATCTTCTATGGTATATGTTAGTTCTTGTAGTCATGTTGACCTTGGGAATAGCATAGGGACAATTGGAGTACAGTGGTGTAGTGGCGTAGCGGTGTAGCTTCGTGTGGTACAGGCTGATGATGAGTAGGTGAGTCATGTGACTTTGTACTTATATGTATCACGCCAGAATAGCCGTGTCCACTTATGGTGAAACCAAGATGAGTTAAAATTGTTGAACGCCCTTGTTATGTTCCCAGGTGGATGATTTACCTAACAATTCATGCATAAAATTTATGAGCTGAGTCTCTAAGTCCAATAGAACCCGATTTAGGATTCAAAGCTCAATTGGAAATAGACCTTCACAGTGTCAGATGTTTATGAGTTAGGTTTCATGATTGCATATTATATGCAGGTATCTACATATCCCTCTATTTAAATTAAGGTTATAATTTAAGATATGGTCTTCTAGACAATACTAATACTACCGCGTTCTGATTTTTTTGGTGATTCTTCTAATGTTCGTGTCATTATTCATTATATGCAAGTTGGGCTAGTTGTGGGCTTGGTTAGTCTAGTGGTTTGCAGCCCGCAACGAGAGCAAGCCCTGGACACACTGATTGTCCTTTGTTCTCTGTTTATTCATCAGGTTGGCATCAAGCACACCCAATGGCTTACGGTCCTTCGGCGTAAGCTTGAACGTCATGAGCTGCGTGGATGCCGAGGCTGATTGCCGTGCAAACTCCGGCTGCTTCTTGTTTGTGAGGTTCATCACAAGCTCGGCCAGGGGGTCCTTCTTTTCGCTGGCAAGCATTTTCGACAACAACGTAACCTTGCTGGCGTCCTTGGTCATGAAAGGCTGCAAATTGGACGTGGAGTACGACCGGATTGGCGACAGTTGCGCCATAGCAGGACTTTCGGAAAAGTGCTGTGAATGGGACTTGATGATCGAGGGCCGAATTGGCGTGGACTCGTAAAGAGGAGTAGGAGCGGTCTCGGTGGGTATAGCAGATGTAACGGTCGAGGAGTCAGGCGTGGGAGGCAACAATGTGATCTCCTTATCGGTAGACTTGAGTCTGCGGAGCGATTGTCTCTTGTTCTGGAACCAGATCTGGATGGCCTTCTCGCTCATGTTAACCCTGCGGGCGATCTCAATGCGGCGGGCTTTTTCGGGTGTGGAGCCATTCAAGAACTCCTGGTTCAAGATGGCGAGCTCATTGGGCGAAGTTCTTCTTCTCTTGCGGCGGGCCAAAGAGGCATTGTCTATGGATGGTTCCTGCGAGGGGTATGTAGCAGGCGAGTGGCTTATGAAGGCGAAGTCTCTGGAGGGAGACGTAAGAGCCTTTCTTTTGGTTGCTGGACGGATCATCGAATCGTTGATGGAAACGTCTGCATCTGAGTCCATGGATGTGTTAGAGATTGGCACTGTTGCGGGAACAGTAATAGGCGTGCTTAAAACATTAGCAGGAACGGTCTTGGGAGTGTTCGAGACTGTCACAGTGTTAGGAATAGCATTTAAAGAATTAGAGGCAATGGTGTCTTTGACGATCTCTTTGTGGCTTGCACGAGACACGGGACTCCTTTGGTTTGGGACTTCTAAAGACGTGTCGGTGCCAAGCGGGATTTGGTAGAATGCAGATGAAGGTGTGGCGTAGCGGGGCGTTTCTAGAGGCGTCAAGTTGCCAATTGTAGGCAAGCGTTGTTTATATGGTGTTTGTTCCACGGAATTGAGAAGCGCATATAAAGGCGGAAGCTGCAAATTTGGCTTCGAGACTGAGTGCCGAAGACGGTCCAAAGGAGGCAACGCTTTTTCAGGTGTAGAAGAAAGAAACATGTTCATAGTAAAGAGTGTCAGTAAACGGAAAGAATGACGAGCCTCTGTTTAAATCTAGAGGTGGATATGTGGAATAGGAAGGATATACAAGAAAAGTAAAAGAGATAAAATCCCGCCGCTTGGGAAAGACAGGGCTCTATATATGGCAGCGCGAGTGAGGGTAACACGAATGTATCATGAGCCTGGAAGTAAATAAAAGAAAAAAAAAGACGCACTGCTTGCATAAGTTTCCCGATTCACCTTAATGACAGACACCATGCAAGTAATAAGAACGAAGAAAAATAAAAAGGAGATGTCTGTATGCACGCCCTGTTTATGTTTACATTTCGCGGTAGATTACGTGCGTTTCGTGATTGTTTTGCAACGCGAGCAACATGCGCCTGGTCCAAGAGAGACCCTTCCTACGCTACTATAACCAAGAAATAAAGGCCCCAGACCCTAAAGGGAAAGTTATGTCAATATAGTGTCCTAATTAGAAGAAAGCAATCAAAGAAAAGAATATTTACAAGTAACAATGAAGATAACATGCGAACAATATGTGCCTGAAAACCCGGGGGAATTGCTTCCTGGAAAGGTAATTTCTCGCTGTTCTTAAAGTCGAATTCGACGAGTGCATGTTCAGGTGACAGTAGCGTGAATCTCGAGGGTTCGCGCGGCTCGAATCTCCAAACAGGGGTTGCGACGTAGCGTTTATTGCGGAGGCTTGTGTATGGGACTGCGACATCCGGGAATAGTCTAGGAAACTTTGTGCAAATGACGCACGGTTGGGCTCTAGTTTGGACATTTATGTAAACACTGACTGCATGTCGCGGTTTTCGCGTTTCAGTTTCTAAATGCACATGAAATCGCGCATATGAAGGCTTATTCGTTACGCGAATCGGGATATTGGACCTTAAACCACGAAAGCGCGCTGAATATCAAGTCACGTGCAAACTCTAATGATAGAATTAGACTATAAATATCATGTGTTGATACACGTTATATTCAAATTCCCTGCAGATAATTTAAAGTGTTTATGTTTAACGTTAATTAAACTTCGAAATGAGCCATCACGTGAATTATCAAGTGATCTGAAACGTAATTTTAAGCCACATCAAAGAAATCTTAGCTTGCAATATTTTTCGAATGCAAATATTCACCTCAGTAAACGAGACACGTGATGATGCTAATTTTAAATCGGTATGGTTGCAAGGTTCAGAGATGGAGTTGTTGAGTGATTATCATGTATAGACACGTCACACTCTGTCATATAGGGGCACTGATATGAGGCTGAATTGCACGCAATATGCAAATTAGCATGTCCACTAAATCCGCCAAAAAGATCTTTTCAAACGTTATACATTTAGATCACAATTGTGCTTTAGTAGTTTTCAAGATTTAGACTTGTAGATACTTGTGCGCTTTAGCAGGAATAATGTCATTAGAGGCTATTTAAACACTCTTATTGCCCCCATAAATTTCCATTTCGACCCTTATTCTTTAAGACTTAATCTCATGAATTATTGCCGAAATTATTGATTTCATCCTGTTTACCTCACTCTTAGCTTTCATTCTAGGCTAGTTACGAGGTCTACATAATGCGACAAGCCAGATAGCCATACTGCAAAAGACGGGAAGTCCGTGCGTGTATAGAGCATATTCTATACATCTCTAGTCGTTCTATAGTTGACCCTCCAGTACATTGTTAATGGTGGGCAGCTCCATACTAAAGGATTTAGTACATATATCTATAGTAAATCCGACGCGGTGGAATCTTGTGTTGTGCCAAGTCTCACATGAGTGTCCGTCCCAAAGATAGCTTTTTGAGAGCCAACCGGAAAGCTCCTTCACATATTTATTGACTGTTAGGCCTCTCCTAGACTTAAATTCTCGTATTATATAGAGCGGTTTGAAATCGGGCTTCCACTAAAGCAGATGTGTCCATAGTTGATCCTTCAATGTATGTTTCTATGGTAAACCCTATGGTACATATTCTAAGGATTCTGTAGTTAACTTCCTATAGTAGTTTCTGTATTCAAGTTCTGTGTTAAACCCCTATGGTGTATGTTATATGGTTTCTGTAGTAAATAAATATATGGTAAAGTCAAGAGGTAGGATTCTTTTGTTGCGTCAAGTACTCACAGAACAGTATCTTTTGGATTAAGACTCCCAAATTATGGGATCTTGGTGTTGAAGAATCTTCCCTGAAAGAAGTGATTATCACAGATATATGGTTCAATAAACTACTATCACTATTACTATTACTATTACTATTACTATTACTATTACTATTACTATTACTATTACTATTACTATTACTATTACT